>JAGDQP010007481.1:14915-67068 GCA_022664845.1 Lepisma saccharinum | reverse complement strand
AACTGCATTGCAAAATATATAGGAAAAGCAGTAGCTATTAGATCACGTCAGAACTTTATCTTTATATTTTTAAACATATTTCTCACGTATTTAGTACCTTTTATGGTTATAAGAATGCAAAACGTAGTATTTTGAGGTATTGCCAGTCCTCTATAGCAGAAGTAGCTGTACTGCAGTATCGCCGCCCTCTTTATACTTCCCTTAAAAACATTGTTTTATATCCTTATACCTGTAATAGTTTATTATGCCATTATGTATGGTAATTTCTGCATCAAGTAATAACATTAATATGTTCTCTGTGTCGTAATCCATAACCAAACAGCCGAATAGGAAAGGACGCTATATTGCCAGTAGGGGCGCTGTCATAGATTGTACGAAAAATCCGCTGAAAAATAGGACCGTTTCGATTTAGAGAAAACATCGGAGATAGCATGAAAAATCGTACGATCTGCGCCTTACACGATCAAAAAATGTAACCGATGGGATTACACACGAGGGATCGTACGAGAAATTGGATCGTCTAAAGTGGCCTTTAGTTTTAGTAGTACTCTATTTCAAATATAATGAATGCGAAATCACTCAGAAGTAAAACATGTGAATTCTCTAGAAACATTTCAATAAACAATTATGACTTTGAAGCAATAACAGAGACCTGGCTATATTGTGATTATTATGATTCCGAATGTTTTGATAATAGATACATGGTTTACCGTAGAAACAGAGACTACCAAAATAGTGGGAAAATAACGTGGGGAGGTGTCTTGCTGGCAGTTCGGGCCTGGAAGTCACTGAAGTAGTTGATACTGACCAGGACCCTGAGGGTATTCTCGTGAAAACAATGATAAATTCTAAACCGCTTTACATGTGTGTTGTGTATTTTGAAGCAAACTCTGATATTTCATTGTATGAATATTTTTTTTCATTTTATTGAAATTAATTGCACAATAGGTAGCACTGTTCTCCTTGTCGGTGATATAAACCTTCCCTCGATTACCAGCAAAAGTTTTGATTTGGCTCAATCAACAAATAGCTTAGGGAGAACGTTAGACTTACCAATCACTAACCTTCCAAATGTGACAGTAATTAGAGAACTGCATCCATTAGTTAAAGTGATCCATCACTTTGTTATACGTTTTCCACGCGATCGGTCACCTAAACTCAGAAACAAAAGAAATATACTAGGGTTCAATTTTCAGAAAGGGAATTATGTATATCTTTATAATGAATTAGCTAGAATAGAATTGCAAAATAATAATAAAAAGATATGAATGAAGCAGTTGATTTCTATAAAGTAATTTATGCAATATTTCAAAAGTGTATTCCCTTGAAAAGGCCAACTACGAAAACTTTCCCTTGCTGGTATACAAAAAGTATAATAGACAAAATAAAAACGAAATGGCGTCATCGCGTTAAATGGCTTAAGGGGAAGGGAACGACCGATCATCAATATCACTATAACGAGTACTGCAAACTACGTAAGAATGTGAAGCGGGAAATTGAAAAAGCACATAATGCGTTTATTTCTAATGCTGAAAATAGAAATATAACACAAGACCCCACAGCACTTCTGGTCCTATATGAAAATTAAATCACGCCATCTTTCTCCAATACCCATGCTATATGAGGGACAGAACTTGACTAGCAATGAAGCGGTAGCCAATGCTTTCGCCCAGCATTTCCAATCTATTTACAATAAATCTTCCTCTACTAAAACGACTGACTACTCGCAGGAGGAATCCCTCTATGAAACCAAGTTGTCAGAAGATCGAACACGTACAAAGCAATTTTTTACGTTTTCTCACATACAAACTACCCGAAATATGAATCTTACAATTTAATTGATAACTTTACATTTCAGAAACTTGAACAAAGACGAACATTAAACGACTTACTTTTCTTGTACAGACTTATGCACAATAAAATAGACTGTACCGAATTAACTGCAAATATAATTATAAGGGTTCCGTCCCTCAGAATGCGCGGGAAATAGTGCAATTGCAGAAAAGCTCGAACAAATGTATTAAATGTGTCACCTACAGAACTAGTGCTACTTATAATGTAATAGGGAAGAGTTGTACAAATTTGGAAACTCGGAAGAACTTCACAAAAAGTTAATACAGTATACTGTAAAGAAAAAAAACTGTGGACAAGAAAAGAAGAAGGTATAGATGTATTATTATCTGTGTAATTAAATGTAACAATTATTGTAGAGGCTATAAATAGGCATTAAGGCCTGTTGTGTCGATGAAATAAATAGTCTATATATATATATATATATATATCTTACATTTGGACGTCGTCTCGGTCGCTTTTTCTCTCTCTAGGAATCCACTGTAGTACATTTGTCGTCCACCTTCCATCTGTTCGTTTAGCTATGTGACCGGCCCATCTCCACTTCTTCTTCTTCGCAGTCTTGATTACATCCTCTACCTTTGTTTGTGCGCGAATCCATTCATTTCTCTACCTGTCCCTCCTGGTTATTCCTAGCACTCTTCATTGCTCTTTGAGTGACTCTCAATCTTTGTAGTCTTCCAAAAGAACTCCACGCTTTTTTATATCTATTTATTTCATCTGTCAACTTGACATTCGATGTTTTGAGCTGGCCTAGGCTCATCAACTATGCCTATTTTCTCTCCGTTAATCTTCACTTCCTTCTTTGCAGCATGTTGGTTGTACATTACTTTTGTTTTACTTAAGTTCATTTTAAGGCCTATTTTCGAACTCTCGTTACTCAGTTCTTCCATTCTGGTTTGTAGTTGTTCTGCACTTGAAGCAAACAGGACTATATCATCAGCGAACCGTAGGTGAAGAAGATATTCGCCATTAATTTTAATTCCAACTTCATCCCAGTTTAAATTCTGGAACACTCTCTCCAGGACCGCACAAAACAGTTTTGGAGAAATTGAATCTCCATGAAATCTAGCGTTTTTCAGGAGCTACATGGATGAGGATATCAACAGACCGAGATATGTGGAAAGAAAAGGGAGAGGCATCCTTCATCCAGCAGTGGATAGAAAACGGCTGAATATGATATATATATAATAAATCACAGCCATATTCAATCCACTAGTGGATGAGGCCTATCCCCGAAGGGAGGAGTTGGTCTACTGCTCCCACGCTGACAAGACGGGTTGGGAGAGGAGAGCCGAAGCTCTCACTGTGATCGCCACTGTCTTTTATTCACAGCAGCTCCCCAATTGTCCTCACGATGCTATAAACACGGTGCAAAACTCGATTTAAGCCCTCCCAAGTTTGACTTTACACCCCCCCTCAACTTAAAATTTTGACCGAGTCCCTGTATGTATATATATATAGTTTGGGGGTGTGTGTAAAGTCAAACTTGGGAGGGCTTAAATCGAGTTTTGCACCGTGTTTATAGAATTTTTAACAGTATATTTTAGTTGGGGGGGGGGGGGGGGGTGCTCGAGAATTTGGGTGGTGACATTCCCCACAAGGGGGTGAGTTTGGTAGAATCGCTGCGTATATCGCGAACGTGAATGCTGTTTTTCTGATAACATGAAAAATAGCATATTTGTTATAGCAATTTCCACCTCACATCAATTTATCCTTATTACATGTATTGTAAACTTTACAATTCCCTTTTTCCTATATTTAGAAAAATATATCCTTCCTCATCCATATACGAAATCACCTTGGGCTTGCAGGTTCCCATCGTCTCTTCCTCCCGCTAGTAAGAACCGATCAAATAAATGACAAAACGATCGAACGCAATGTGATTGTTCACTATTTCCACTGTTTTTCTAGCCTCGCTGCGGGTTTATTTTACTGAACAACCCCACGGCTCAACCGCCACCGTGTGATTCCGTTGAAAAACACTTAATACTGTGTAACATCAGCACAAAGTGATCTTTCCGGTAGACCGCGGATTTGACTGTGCTTATCACCCTAATGCTCTCGAGCTTCTTTTTTAAATGTCTATGACGTGTCAAAACACAAAAACTGTTGATAAAATGAACAGAAACTGGGTCGCAAAGGTGAAAAACGTACATTAAAAAAAATCTTGTGCGCGTTATCTACCTTCTTGCACATTTCTGTTGGAATGGAAAAATATAAATGTGTGAATGATGGAATCATATTTATTGACAGTGATGGAATATCATATTACTGTATTATCCTAGTTAGAAAGTTTGTTATAAAACAAATGGAGTCTAGATCAATGAAGACTGTGACGTATTGTATCTATTGAATATAATGCGGAACTGGATAATGATATTGAAGATCCAATACAGTATGTAGGATATTTGATGTATTGAACAAATTTAGTGTTTGTTTATGGATGAGCTATACTTTATGGCATACATACCTATGGTTAAGAAAGAAATCAGTGAACTACGATATTCATGGGAAGTAGAACTAACATTTGCATGATCAACATATGAAGATATCTAGTTTGAATGTATGCAATGATCCTAGTAATCGTATATGTAAAACATTATTAGTGCTTGAAGTAGTTAACTAACCTCGTTGAGTTATACAATAAAGTGATTCAATATAAACAATTCTTTATGAAGTTATCTAATTTCATCGCCTAACAGGAACTAGTATTACCTTATTTTACTAACAAATAAGAGTTTGCGAACTAGTATTAGTTTCAAAACCGATCTGGAACCTCAGGACGACCTCCGAAACATACATACACATACAAACGTAGTCTCTGCCACCAATGAACACTTTTATCACAGGCACCAGAATTTTCGCAAACACACTATTGTATATGCCTTGGTACTATTATTTATATCCATTTGTTTGATCTGTTGTTTTATATTGTTTAACAACACAGTGTCAAATTGTTGTTTTTGCTGGATCTGGGTTACTGTTAATAAATAAATGAATTGTTAGTGGCTTTGTTTAATGAAAGGTAGAATTGGAATAATAGATAACGCAATCCACAGAAGGTATGAAGAATAATAATGAAAAAAAAGAGTAGAAATAAAGGAAAAAAATATATTTTGTACTGTACAGGTACTTTTGGACAATTATGACCAATTCTTGAGATAAGTGCAGTTACCAATAATATACAAGATGGCCTTGTTTAATATATTTGGTTAATTTTAAAAATAGTGATGCAAAAAGTTTCATTACAAACTCTAGCTGAAATAGAAAACAAAATTTTAAAAACGAAAATAGATGTAAGGGATTTGAAATTTCATGGTCGAAAACCCAAAGGACAAAGCTATCTCCACTAGCAAGTGGCAAGAAATGTGCACATTAAAAGTATTTGGTGATACAAAGTCAAACTTCCAACACACTGAATCCCTGATTTTCTTAACTTCACAACAGAATATTCCTGATGTAAACTTCACTACTGGTACTCTTTTCAAAAATACGTACGTTTAATATATAGAATGAATCTCTCTGATCGGTGAAAGGCTACTTGTAAAACTTCAGCCCGATTTTGTCCGTAACTTACTACTTCTATTTATGAGATGAAGAAAACAGTGGTCATGACATTTTCGTGTACCATCCCGCGTAAGCATGAAAAGACGAACGACAGAAAATCTCAGTCTGGGTGGATGTTGGGTGGCCGTCGACAGGGTTAAGTAAATACTCACTTAACAATATTCTGAATTGCTGATTTATTGATATGTAAATTATATGCATTCTAACAACACTGAATGTACAAAATATAGCACATTATTTCGGAAAAAGACGATATGCAAATTAAATACACTCACTGGACTCGACTTAGATCACACATTCCTGTTTAGCATTACAAAAGAAGTCTACAGTTTGACAACTTACACCATTGAACATTATTGCACATTATTCACTATCAATCACAACATACATATATTTTTATTTTTATGGCACTTTATTTATGTAAAAGCAATTACGCTCACATCATATTTAAAACTATTTAGCATTCTAGATTTACATTTTTTATAATTCCCAATTGACAAATGTTTTTTTTTTAAACTATCAATTAAAACCGATATGAAAGTCTTTTGAGGTTGTGGAATTGTAGCAGGCACGCGCACGCACAAGCGGAGTCAGTTAAGAGTAGATACAGAATATACACAATAGCTCCTTTAAAATACCTAACTATTATTTTTAAAACAGAAACCAAAAATGTTACACTAAAGGACTGCTGCTATTCAAATTGGAATTTAAAACAAACTAGCGTAAGAAAAAAAAAAAAAAAAAGAAACTAATAAAAATATCCTGCGTAAATAATCGTGATATTTATGAACGTCCTCCTCATCGTTAGCTAATAAGCTCTCCCGACTTTATAGATGCTTCTTATAAATTTCAAACGTAACTGTAACCCCTTGAGAATGTGAAACACAAACACACAATAAAATATCATAGTTCTCACATTTTCTCTACGTTACACTTATTTCTTATTTGCTAAAAATCTTAGTTTAAAACCCTTTGGTTCAAAGATTTCCAAGAGTAAGCAGACTTTATTCTTCCAAACTGGCAAGGGCTCAATGTAGTCATAAGCCGTGCTTACAATCTGAAAATTAGAGAAAAGCAGCGTCTCTCTTTCTAAATGCTCAGAAGTTAAAAGAATTAATAGTTTCTCGTCCCCCCCTCCCTTCTTTATTCTCTCCTCTGCTCTTGAGGCACAGAGACCTGTCGACCTGATTGGCCCAATTTAATTTATGTCAGAAGTTCTCATTGGAGAACAGATGTCTGGATAGGCTTTCGTGTTCTGTTCCTTCCAGCTTTTTTTGCTAAAGAAAAAAGGGAGTTGGAAGGAAAACGCGGGCAAAACACACACTCGTCGGATACACAGAAGAAACATGTAGTTGGCGGCTGCTCTTCGGTTTCTCTCCCCTCCATGGGAAGGAGATAGGTTTCGCAGTAAGTTACGTGCGAATTTTTGAACTTTCATGGCAAACTATTCTATTTTAAGATCTATTTAATGCAATGGTTAATTTCTGCTGAAAGATTGCGAGGTTCTCTTTTAATATTTTATTTTATTTGAGTTATTGACTGTGAGACATGCACGTTATTATTCAAGTTGCTAAGCAATTCAATACATACACCTTGAATTTTTAGCTACAGATACTGTCAAGCTTCGCCACTGATTAAAATATACCACACGTGAATTTAAAACATCCATATTCTCTCTCATTCTCTCCCTCGTTTCCTTAAAAAACAAAAATCATTCCAAACGTAAGATATTTTTTGTAATGCACGGTAATTCGTATAATAATTTTAGTATTTTTCTTTAATTCAGTGTCATATTCAAGAACTATAGAAACAATTATTTGTCAACGTACTAATAAATTGGGCCAGTATTGGGTTCCTACAAGTAGTGTTAACCAGTTTCGATTTGAAGCGGGGGATAATTGGGATTTCCCCCTCTCTGCGGAAGTCTTTCCTGGCTGCTTTCCGAAATATCCCCCAGGCTTGGGATATGAACGGTCACACGGTTTTCTACGTTCTGAGAAAAATTTCTCCCTCCCTGGAAATTGTACAAATCGGACACTGGTGTTAACTGCTACTGCATTCATTAATACGCTGATGCAACTAATAGGAACTAAGTCTTGAAATTATGGTTAAACTTGCTTCCGTATTTTTAGTGAGATCAATGTCCAGATACAGAATAACCCCAATACGGACGATAGTTACTGGGTGTTTCAATCGCTTTAACATCACAATCATTTTCCTTTCTTGTGTCACTCAACAGACACTGCATACAAGTATATCTACACCATGTACTTCATTTACAATGATGTTCGGTTTGTTCCGAAGAGAATTCTGTTCATATTCCACAAATTCGTCCAAGACTATGAAACTATACACCTTCACAATTTTAATCCATACAATTAACTTTAGTCGTCCATAATACAGAATAATAATATTAATAAGATATTTTTCTTTGGACACTCGAAAATTCATAAACGTAGTTCTTCAAGGACAACACACATTTTTGAACCCCTTCAAAATTGACTGCCATCTTAAGAGGGCTCCTCGCTCCAAGCCCCTCATTTTTAACATTTTTCAAAATATTTCAAAAACTAAGAGCACTATCAAAAATGTAAGTTCATAGCGCACTTGAACTTACGAATTACTATGGAATGCAATGGACAGCGATCTCGAGATCTTGTCCATTGATGAGCGATACGTTTTCAAAGATTTTGACGTCATTATTTAATTGAAGTCTGAGCACTCATCAATCGACAAGATTTCGAGATCGCTGTCCACTGCATTTCATAGTAATTTGTAAGTTGTAGTACGCTATGAATTTATATCTTTGATAGTACTCTTAGTTTTTAAAATATTTTGAAAAATTTTAAAAATGGGGGGGGGGGGGGCTGGAGCGAGGAGCCCTCTTAACATTTCATGGTTTTTTATCTGTAAGCATGGAACTTCAATCATTTTGACCGACTCTTTATAACCCAATCCACACACTTTTTACTATTCACTACATCACTATGATCTAAATTTGATAAACTAAATAATATAACATATTGTGAAATTACATGTATTTAAGGTAAAACAAAATTGAACTAATAAAAAAAAATACGTACCTTAAATATTATTTTGTACGTTGTAGTTATTTTCTTAACCGAAAACGGTTAATTCTGCGAAAGTACTTTTCGCCCTCTACGTGAAGCATACTTCAGCGTAAACAATAATTTATTATGTAAAAGTGTTTTCCATATGTAAAAGGTGATAACGTAAAGCACCGACAAACTTTTAATTAGACGTGTTGAAATAACCAGATTGTTGATGAAAGTAAACTGTGGACGCAGAAAGCTTTCTATTTTAATTTGAAATTTGTTGACCTTCCAGTAATTTAGGTCGTCTAAATGATTCAATTTTCAAGAGCTAACTCATATATGAACTTCAATTTAGGGTAAAAAGAAGTGAGCCCTTTGAAGGCCTAATCTAATTCAGAATCCGAATTACATATGAGAAAACTTCACATTAGTAGTTGTTTTCGCTTAAAAGAACGACTACAATTAATTTTTAAGGTACGTATCCCATCGCCTACATAACGTATATACCTAATAAATTTCAGCTCTGGCTTGAATAGGAAAAATATTTCTAGATGGTCAATGGTAATGCTGGCCAAGGGTCAGAGGACTACACATAGCTAAAAAGTATTTCTGTATGTAGTATATATCTTTTAACTGGAACACGTTAGTTCTAATGCACAGGAAAATTAATTTTAGAATTTCTTCTATTTCTAATACTACGAACTTCTTTAGAACGAAAACCCTTGTACATAATAGCGCCAAAATACTTGGGATGGTTATATCAACATCAATCAAAGTTAATTTTTTTGTGGTCTGAGTTAACTAGGGAGCAAATCTGAATTCTGACCTCCTGCCTATTATTACGTTATCGTGTTTTGGAGTGCTTACGATATGCTGGATATTTGAGGCCGGAGATGATACATAAACTTTAGGAAGTCCATATTAAATAATTGGTAACGATGGATCCTGTACTAAAAGCCTACATTTATCATAGTCATGAAGAAGAAATGAATTCTGTATGGCCCGTTTTATTTACTATTTAATATAATTACCCCTATTACTGTGTATTCCTTCATAGTTAGTACAGGAAAGAATATTCTTCACCTTTTACTGTAAGCATCGCTAGAGGTAAGAACGAATATCCCCCCCGCTTTATCACTCTGCAAACATATGTGTTTCTTAATTCTACCCTTACTTAGGATATGGAAAGACATTGTAAACTATGGACAAGCGCCAGTATACATTGTAGTCTGAAAGACTCTTGTTTTTGAATGTCAGGACTAAGCACGGCAGCTTTTAAAATAAACATATGAATGGCCCTAACCAGTGTCGCTATTGGGCTGATGATAAATTTAATTCCCTTTTTAAACAATGGGGTAGGGTATGTTGTATTAATATACAACCCTTCTTTTACGTTATTTTCCTTATTATTTGTAGGTGGGTCAGTCATCCACATGTACGCAATGTCTGTTTATATTCAAAACCTATCCGGGTGTGTAAAAAAACTACAGAATCTATCCCACAAATCAGCTTGTACCTTTGTAGCTAGAGACGTGTGTAAAAGGTAGGAGCTATTGTGTAAATGCTCCAACATACGGTATTTTGAAGTTATGGTATCTTTCAATATACGGTATCCAGCCAGAAACAAAAATCACAAATCTAAAGAGCAGTAGCAACTTCTAGCCAGTCAAAGAACGTTAACAAAACTAGAAAAGCTGGAAAGGAAGGGCTTAGGCTGCCATACTAAACAACTATCTTGTACGTGTAAGTGACATCCTTTTCTACCTTCGTCATTTGTAAGTTGAACGAAGTAATTCAAAATGGAAATTACAACACATTTCAATACATTTGTACCAAGAAGAACAATATCGTCACCTTATAGATATGCATTTCACTTCTTTACAACGTAAACTTCACCCCATAATCACTAGTGTAATATAACTACTTTCATACGAAATATTTAAAACACATACACATACCGTGAATGAAAGGAATACAAGAAGCCATGTAAACAATATAAAAATATTAATTTTCTTTCTGAATTCTATACCATTATTTCCTGCAACACTTAGCAATTGAAATTTTACTTCTAGTAAAACTTACACCACGATTCAGTGAAAGCATACGTTATACATACTCACGAAGAAAACTAACTTTGACATGTATTTCACACTAGCCAAGCTCATTCCCCTACACACACTCATTCCCATAAATTGTTTTTGAAGCCTCGGCTGGAAACATTAAAGCTGTCTCAAATACTGATGTTTCTTTGCATGCATATAATTTAGTCAAACGAATGCGGTTCAATCCTCCATAGAGAATGCATTCCCGTATCTTCACATGTATTTCCAAAATCTTATTCAAGGGAAAGCAGTTGGATGAGTTAAAAATAAATTATTGAATTCCATTTCAGTTCTTTTCATGCTAAAAATAGTTGACAAAATAACATACATTTTCGTCACGTTCAATAATTATAGCTTTACTTCCTGTAATTATGAGGAACCCAACACCGAAATCCACAGTTTACACCTACGTCGACTGCTAGTTCTAATCAATACATCAACTGCGAAACATAGAAGCTTCCACATGCATATGTATAAATCATATGAAATGGGTAGCATATTTATTACGAAAAACAGGTCGATTAAATTGGTCATTTCCCCTCTTTCTCTCTGGACGGAATATTCAAAATAAAAGCAATATTTTTGAAATCATATATAGTATAACTCGACTGGCTATTTATTATTACGTTGTTTTCGTCAATGATATGTATAGCAACAATATTCCTTGCAATAGTTATTTCGTTCCAGAGAACTCACTGAACAAGACAGCAGAATGGGGTAACCACAATACTTCAATGCTCACAAATGTATATATTTTTAAAACAAATATACGATTGTGATTGCAAGTCATATTGTTAAAATTTTCTGAAACAGAAAAGAGTCTGTGTGTGAATCATAATTTACTGTAGCATCAAAAATCGATTTACCGCCTCCTAACAGTGTGAGGATAGACATAGTAGAGATGGCAAACAGCTGCCACCGCCCGCTTCGTTCGTCCCGATTTTAGTCGTAGCATCCACGTCCGTGAATACAATTATATTTTTATACGTTCAATATAACAAAATTCCTGACAGGCTATGTAAACGCACATAACAGAAGAAAACAGGAGTACTCTACTTACAATCTAAAGTAAATGGACGCCCGAATTATTTTGAGAGGAAGAAGATATATAAAACACGGATAAAATCATGACTACCGGCTGCCGAGGGAAGGGGCAATGTAAAACACACGTCATTGGACTATTACTGTAAGAAAGGTAAAATATGACTTTCAGCTGTAAAAACCAACACATAATTTTGAACTCTAGGAAAATATCATACTTCTGCTACGGAGTGAACGTTGTAATATATAACCTCAAGGAAGCACGACTACGTTATATGCTCGTTGAGTTGTGTCACACAATTTTTGTCTCACATATTAGTTCTATACATTCTAGAACCATCATTATGCCCTGGAAAGTTGTACTTGCACCAGGCATGAGGTACTTCACAATTTGCTGAATTTTGAATTTTATTTATGGCCTTCACGCATCTAAGACTCAGGCCGGATTAGGAGAGGGGAAAGGATTCGGGAAGGTGTCGGCCAGGGCCTATGTTGAAAGGTGCCATTCCGTCATTTGCCTGGTGGGACAGGAAAAACCTCACACAGGATGGTCGGTCGCTGGGATAGAACAAACTTCACAATTTGCTGAAGCTTCTCGTGTAGCGATATTGATATTTCCTGCAGAGTAAAAGCAATACGCTCAAACACTGAGATGTATTGGCAATAATACGTAAACACATTCACAAAGGACGATGTAAATACAGAATTGAACAGTTTCTCTTCAAATTAATACATTTTCGCATTAATATCACAATCCGAAGTGAGTTTTCAATAATGATAAGTTCTCTCATGTTGCAAAAACATTGTAGGCCACTGAAAAGAGTAATATTTGACACTAACATTTTTCTTATTATACCGCCCTGAAAACAGAAAAAAGTTCCACATTATTTTACTGTAGATACTTTACAATATGTTTGTTTATACAATGGATCACAGAATTTCGACTATAATTCGAAAAGTGAACAATGCCACTCTTCTGTAGAGGTATAACGAGTATGAAAATGAAAAATCCGAACACGAACCTTACACAGAATTATTATTAACCTGGACTTCTAGTCAGCGTTATCAGTTTACCTACAGTAGAACAAAATTTCGCTAATCAAAATAATTAAAAATAAAACACACATTTCAAGTTAGTAACGGCAAATATACGAGAAGTTTACATTGATTGAAAAAATACAGGAGAGGGGAAATCTGCCCCGCCCTCACGGGCTACCATGATAAGCTATATTTATTCACTAAAGCAAGCATCAGTGCACGATAGGAGTATATGGCAGTGTTAGGGAAATGCAACTACTAGCATAATTTTGAAGTAGACATTAACTTTTTATTGATGAACAAGAAAAAAAAGCTAGAAAATGATTTTATTTACATTGTCATTTAGAAAGGTGCTAATTGGATAACTTTACTATTCATATACGCTGACAAGGGAACTTCACTTGGTGTCAGTAAAGTCGGGTAATGGGATTAGACTTATTCAAAAGAACATCATAAATAAAGCAGCACAAATCAGTGATCTCGGATATCCCATGAAAATTACATAAACCCAAATTGTTAGTTAAGTATTGCTAATGTGAAATTGATGTATGGAATATGTATTGGCTATGGAATATTAATTGAACAAAGGAAAAAGAAAGTAGAATTACAAGGTATTTATACTTGAAGATGACGTTATTTGTAAAAATAATAAACGAAACAATAAAGAAATAAAACGATCGATTTTCACAAGACCACACATGTGTACATTTTCTACACAGTAGTCAAAGCAATACGCATTTGTGCATGAACTGCCGCTGCTAGATTTATATATATTTATATCATTTTCTGAAATGAAACAATAACATCTCTATTTAAGCACCTCTTTGTTAACAAGTACATTTACAAAGATAGTTTTTATTTCTATATTATTTGTAATCAAGTAATTATTGACACAGTAATTTCATACAGGGTAGCTTGTTTGACAACAGCTCCTGAAATTAACTAAATTAATTATATTATTTAAATAATGCTATGCCACAATGCTCTGCCTAGTGCTCACTGCTGATTCCCTAGTGGAAAACAGTATAATATTTAACATTTAGTTAACTTTGAATTTGGCACCGAACACTACAAAACAAATCCTTATTACCTGCAAACTCTTCATTTTTCAAATGACAACTGTGCACTTATTAATAAAACGTTTATGATTTCATCTATTTACGAGTTCGTTCATTTTACGTATGACCTATTTCTGACGGGTTTCCATAATTCACACTGAGATGCTCTAATTTTCTTCCAGTTTCCAAGGCCACAAATTTGGGATTTTTCTTTATTTATGATGTTCTTTCGAGTAAGTCTGGTCCCAGTATCCGACTTTCCTGACACCAACAGAGTTTTCCTTGTGAGATGAGTGATCTTAATGTGATGACCTTTATTAAAAGTTCTTTGAGATTAGATGTTATATGAGTGAATTGTGTATTGTTACTGTGAAATAATTTGATTGATGAAATGCCAATCACGTTTTAATAATAAATTGTGATTACAACTATTGAAATTATTTCTAATGAAAGTAATATTTAGATTTAAAGTAAGGCTAGCTAATTTATATGAACCGGAATCATATTTGTCTCCTTAGTTCTTCTTGGTTAAAGAACCCTCATATTCGTAAAAGCAAATAACTTATACCAAAATTAAACAACCTAATAGGCAACAGAAGGTAAACAAGTAGGCGCTGACACGAACGTAAATGTAAAGTATGATGTGTTACTGTGCGCCACTTTCATTACTCGTTCTAAAAGTGAGTCAAATTCAGATATTATCGCAGCATTAGGTTCGCGTAGATGTGTACTTATATATGACATGTAAGCAATCTTTTGATAATAAAAACTAGTAATGGTTCCGAGGTTAACATCTTGATCACGAGTACACGACTGATCACATGAGGAAAGAGTGCGAAGAAGACAGTAGATTCCATATGGCAGCGGTCACATTATAAAAAGCAAATAAACGAAATTCATGCACGCACTGAGGAAAGGTTATGGAATTTTATGTTCAAAGTGTATGTGTGGAGGGGATGGGGATGCAACAGTATCGAAAAAATATACAGACGAACCGCCGTACACCGATACTCGATATGACGATAAATCAAGGTTGCATAAATTGTATCGATTCTGCCGGAACATCATGCATCTTATCACTCATTATAATGGTAGTGCACTTTTGGAAGAACTCCGATAAAACGATATTATTGCTTTAGCAGTCACTCTGGGGTTAAATGACCTCATTGTTGCAACTCTTAACTACCTTCCCCCACGAAGTTTCAGTTTAATTAACAAGACTGAAACTTGCCCCACCTTCATAGGTCTCATTATGACCTGTCGTTCATGACTTACAACAGGAATTCCATTGCATTCGTAATAAAAGATTTCGCAGTGTGAAAATGCATTTTTAACTAATGGGATAAAGCTGAGCTTTCAACTTTCGGAACACAAGAACCTCAATGTTCAATCGTGAATAAACCAGCATTTCTCAAATCAAATTTTCAGGCTTGTAGTCCCTTTGTTTTCACACCTGCACTTTATTTTAGCGAACAATACCACCACCTTCAAGGACAACCCCCTTTCTCTCACCACAAGTTGAGTTCATACATAAATTGCACTGACAATCTTTCTAATGCTTCAATATTTCCTTCATTTAGTAAAATCTTTGCATGCTATTAGTCTCACTTTATATTTGTTTCTTCTTATACACAGCTACAGAAACTATACCTCTCGGTGTAATCCTAATCTTTTTAAACGACGACACACAACTCGAAGAGTCTACACATATCTTCAATGTAGGCAAGGGGTCTTCAGTGGTCGTTTCGATCATTTCGCATTAATATACCGAACTTTATACAATATGCAAGGAGTAAAGGTACTCTTAAGAAAAACATTTATACACATCGCTAATAAAGATACGAATCGTAGATACAAGGAAAGGATAGTAGATGGAAACACAGAAAACTAATGAAAGACTATCTTCTGCTCTAATTTGAACTACCAGGAAAAAATATAGCTAAACAGGTTGGGATCCAGCCACGTTATGAAAGCCCAGACAGGTTTTATCTTCAATTTTGAATTTAGTTTCTGAGGTCTTCACGCAAGTTTTATCTTCAAATGACGGTGGTTCGAACAGAACTAAGTTATTCCTATTTTTTAATTCACGTAAATACTTTTAACATTTACTGTCACTTTTATACAAGATTGTAATTTTCTATATAAGACTCACAAAATAAATAAATAAAAAAAAACCTCTAAAAATATATTTTAAAATACTTCTGCTACTATTCCTATCTGTAAAAGGATCCTATTCCATCTAAGATGTCGATAATGCGTCAAATATACAGTATGACTTTAGATTACTTCAAATTCGTTGATTTATTACTATTTTTGAAAAATTTGAAATTCCTAAATATATATATATATATACGCTACAAGCACAAACTATATCGTAAATACAAATTATTCTCTAGTTAGCAGTGGTGACAAGTTTTATTCTGATATCACCCCACATGAGCTATAGATTTTAAACTGATGCGTGTTAGAAACCAAAGTTTCAACTAACAAACCATCCTATCGTTTAAGAATGCGAGCGCAATGACTTGCGAAATATATCACGATTTTAGTTATTTGTAAGTGTTTACTAAACGAGAGAATTAGCTGTAAACCAGCAGGTAAGGAAATGGCAAAGTTTCAACGTTTGGGGTGAGGCGAGACAGTAAGAAAAGTAAAGAAATAGTCAAAACACGCTTTATACAATGGTTTTAACCAGAATACGAAGTTGAAAGTTGAATTGAGGCATTACGTCTTTAAAATTGTTAACAAATACAAGAACTAATTAAAAGTGCTTGTGATTACTTTAACAATGAAGACTCGTAAGTAAAACATTTTTGAAGTAACCCCTGTGCATAATTTCTATATTAAGTTTCATTAAACTGCAAATCGACAAAACAAGATAGTAGAAAGGTAGTAAGTTTGGTACATGAAATGAAAATTGGATTTAAAGGATAATAAAATTCTGCACACGCTTTTGTATGAAAATTTTTGCAATTATATATTATTTTAGATACTTTTCATTCTAAATGGAAATTTTGTTTTCTGGCCATTTTTTAATATCTCCTAAATGCCACTTTAATCTTAAGAAAATTTAACCATATATATATAACGCACCTACGAATAATTCAGAACATAATGCTGTTACCGCCCATACAATTCATTTTATCTTCAGAACATAAATTATAGATAAGCAAACTCTCAGAGCAATATTCACTGTTTCCAGTCTTGTAAATAATTTGGGAAAGAACTCTAGCTTACATTGTTATCGCCCATAAAATTCATTTTTATCTTATCGAGCTTACACTGCAGGGATATGTAGTAAGGAAAGTGAGATGTAAACTTTGAAGCACTCAGCAATTTTTACATTCACGTTTACAAATTCAAGCACATTGGTTACAACTAAACAAATAATTTCATGTAAATATTTACAGTAGCACTTCAAATCGGAAAGAAATATTCTGAGGCATTATATGACATATAAACGGAAACTATATACATAAAATAATCATCATAAATAGTTTTACGATCTACATACCAAAAGAAAATATTACTTTTTCGTTCGACGTTATGAAATTGTGCGACATCAGAATGATGCCTGTATTTCACGTACTTTATTTTATTCTTCTTTTATTTTAATCTTAAATATCACGGGTTTTCGTTGCAAAAACACAAACACTGGACGGACACCTATTCCTAGTGAAAGGTTCAGAACAACAATCCAATCATACTAAAAAAAGTTTGTCTGTATATTGGAAAACCAGTCGGAACAAGTTACTGCAACATCAAACATAAGTTATCTGTCATCTGTAACATACGTAATTGACTCGAGACTTCGATGTAAAACAGTTATGAAGAAGGAAATAAATCTGACTAACGCTGGAAGGCACAAACATGTATTAGTTACCCACGTACTAATTGACCATGGTCAAATAACATACCTTCAACTTGACCACAGCTTCCGTTACACTATTGCTTCTGCAAATAAGGTTACGAAATACCTCGTTAACAGCAGATTGTTTCTAGCTTCGTGCAGGGGAATATGTCATACTTCTGCACTTCGTGATTGGCTGTTGAATAATGCAAATAAAGAGAACCACAATGTCGCATGTGTAAATGAATCCATATGTTATAATCCAAGAAAATTGAATATAATATATTCAATCAAGTGCATAGTTTTATCCTTCCTCATCCTCCGCGAGAGTGCTTACACACAATAAATACATTTCACCATGCCAAAAGATACCAATGTTTAATGAAAGTATTAAAATATATTCTCAGTTGATAAAACCTTCAACGAAATAGAACAAAAGTATCGATGATTTTTCGAAAAGCATTTGTTACACCATTTCTTGAGTACCCTTGTTTGCTCTCATTGAAATGGAGTAAACCGCAGAACAAATATACAAAGTACAGTAGTTTGACGAATATGACACTGGTTTGAAGCGCAAAAACCCAGTCAAAATCAATTTTCATCCACGTGTTTATCAATCATGAGGACTATTTTCACTCCTGAGTACTCGCGCCCATATTTATAATAAACGAATTTCTCTTATTTAGAACTGGCCACTGCTTAACTCAAGTTCATCAGGTGGTTAGACTTGACCAAGCGTTAACCAAACGTTTACTCTCGTACGGGGTTGATGCAACACTCAACTCAGCGATTGGTTGGTAAACACGCGGTCTTTATTTTCCTTCAATGGAATACCTATGTTTATATATAGTTCTACCAAATTATACTTATAATCCTATTGGCTCAAATAATTAAATGCACAGAAACTGAGGAAAAAAATAGTATATTGAAGCAATAATTTCTACAACGCATAAAATGTGTACTTAACAGTTTAGTACTATTAAATAAAATATTCTCATTTAGACAAGTTATTGATAAAACTAGTAAAATGTCTGAAATTCGGTTATATGAAAGGAACAGTCTTCTTCAGCTTCACTCGATGTAATTACAACTGGTACTTTCTAATACTCAGTAATTCAATCGTTCAAAGAACCTAAACATTTATCAGATGTATTAACAAATGGAAACAATCCATCAAATTTCTCCAATAAAAATGCAACATACAAAAGAAATAGTTAACTCCTCTACAAAAATAACACTGAAATTATTAGTAGATTTTACTTTTCAAAGGATATTCGAGTTATAGGATCAGTCTCGTGTCTGTACCCATTCTTCCTCGTTTTACGTCTTCTAATCTTACTTCACACACTGATTTTACGAAAAATTATATTAAGAGTTTTCAAACGGCTTTAAATTATATTTTACGCTCATCCGCTTTCAAGTATTAACTTAAAATTTGATTGTTATTAACGACCTAAACGAGCTGGTGAGTTTCCAAGGACGGAATATACAGTTTTTGGTCAAGAGAGTTTCAACCACCCTGCTGAATGGATCCCCGCGGTACCTAAACCAGTGACCATGCGCATAGAAGGCCACCGTGCTAACTGAATTAAAATTTGAGTGAGCACTTTACTTTTTTCTTAGCTTGCACATTCAAGATTTATATAAACATTACGTTTATTTATTATACTCAAATTGCAGGATTTGTAAAGATAGCAAAGCAACATTTTCTTTTCTTTCTTTTTTGGCAGTGGGAGAAAGGAAGTGACAAGTCAATCTCCTTTGTTGAAAATGGAAGCCATCTGAACGAAGCATGCATTTTATCTTGGAACAGCTATAGCAATAAAAATATCAAAGGCAAACACTCACTATTTGCTATTGACAACATTTAAGATTTTTGCCATGTTGATTCAAAACCGTACACGAAAACTGATGTAGTAGCAAATTTTACATTGAGAATCTTAAGTCTGCAATTGTATATACATTTCCTATATTGTTTCAAAGTGATGCATCATAATATCAACATGTAATTTTAATACAGCTTTTAGGAATGAACAGATACCTGCTTAATATATACACGAAAGATTGCTTTCAATTGCTCCTCAATCTTTTATACATTCAAAACACATGTCTTAAAGAACTTATTCATTAAAGCGCAATATATTAATTTGCATGGCTGAAGTTCACTACACACTTTTGCTTGGTCAAGCTGGTAAATCTAACTCGAACCAACTTTCCCGGGAAAGTATCTTCAAAAGTGATTCTTTTACTGTGAAGATTTTTATCAAAACCTCACAACATACCTATGTTCTTTATTATCTTAATAATTTAAAACAAAGTAAAGAAAGTAATGATGCGCTCAAGACTAAACGAATGCTAATTGGTACTTACCGGCGTTGAAAACTAGTCTTCAAACGATGAAGACTACTTATGAACGCCGCTAGGTACTAATTAGTAAAACAAAGTAGTTCTGCACCTCGAATCACTCGCTACAGACGATGTTCTATTGAGATAACAAAACCGACAGAAAAATAACAAAAGTAATCATTTGACGTTTGTTGTTTAATGTATCCATTTTCTTGCCGCAGGAAATAAGATTTGATTTTTCATTTCAACGAGAGTTCTGCACAGGTCGCAGTTCTTACTAATAATCGTCCGAAAATATGGTTCACGAGCAACGAAATTTCACGCTGAAACAGTTTCAGTTGACAGTAAATTATTTGGGAGAAAGTTTATCATCAATATAATGGAACTCTTACCAACCAAGTTGCATAAGATATATTAATGAATGATGATTCAATCATCACGGAAACCATATCAGAGTAGCATAAAATAAGAACCGTCATAATATTTTTAAATAGGTAAATAAGAGAATTTGGCCAGAAAAATAATCGACATATATTACAAAATTATATTATGAACATATAAGAAAATATCTAACGATCATTACGGATACATTAACTGAAATGACGGCTAGATGTTCTTAAAAGTAGAATTCAATTAGGAAAAACCATGTCAAACAGATACATGGAATTAAAAGCAAATTGAAAATAAATATAAGATAATTATTCAAAATAAGCAACTGGCATAATTTAAATAAAACAATTAAGGACATTTCCACAGTACAAGGGGAAATTTTATCTCCATGTTATGAGAGTAAAATACACAAGCTTAAAAGTAACGTTTTGTAAAAATGGGTATGATTGCAAATAAGGTAACTTATGAATAACCAAAATAAATTCTTGATCAAATCTGGTGGAACCCACAATGTGCAAAGGAATAATCAAGGTTTGCGAAACGTTCAGTGCAACAAATATTGAAAAATATTTAACGAGGGAAACAAATCATAAATCGCATGGATAGCTCTCGGAGATACCGACTGAACTAAGAACAATAATGACTATTGCAATACTAGAGATTTTTCGAAATGCTCAATGTTTTAACACTACTTTTTCATTTTCTTAGTTGTTTATTCTGAACTAAGCAGACATACTTAAGTATGGAAAACCAAAACTACTACTCGAAAAACTGATACCTTTAATTGTATGTTCAGCCAGATCTTTACAATTTCGTTTTATGAATGATTTCACTCACTCACAGCAAAATTTAACTATACTTCTTTCTACACTTACACATCGCTCAATACGAGCATCCTCATTTTTATTACACGCTTCCAATGATCAGAACAGCAAAATTTGGCACTCATATATATATAAACTATAAACAAATTTAAAATTTTAATACAACAACTGATAAATAAAGTTCAATCAAGCATATGATGTTCTCAGAGTTAATCTTTCATACAACGCACATTCATAACACAGAAAATACAATTCTTTCAATGAGGAAAATATATTAGACAATGTAGTTTAAACGCTGAAATCAAACTAGGTTTATGAACACACAAATGGACATAAGCATACTTAATGCTTTATCTATTTTAAGTACATTCAACTTATATATTAATGAAAACTGATTTAGTAAAATAACTTATCTAGTTATTAAATTTTTCATGCTTTCCTTAACTGTCGTATTTTCTTGTAAAAGAAAATTTAATGTTACTGTTATTGTTCCAACCATATAGAAACAAATCATTTTAGCATGAACTTTCGGTAGAGCTGCCGAAATAGCCGTATCAATCATTTAGAACTGCAAGCAGAAAAAAATGGGACGAAGTATACGGTACATAATTAATCAACTATTCATTATTGAAAGAAAGAACTATCAAATATAAAGGTTACGGTAGAAATAAATGTGTTACACGTATGTGGAAAACGAAGACTGTTGTTTGATCTTTCGAATTTGCAGAGTAGATAGATAACCTACATTTCATACTCTAAAAATGTACATACCTTCTTGTTGATTTGTTAGATGATAGTTACAATTACAATGTATAAAACCACTGAAAAGTTATAATAGTAAATTGAATCATGATTTATGTATACTCATAAAATTATTTTTGTTAAAATATTTTAACTCTTACATGGCTGAGACACTTATCTTCTAGTACAGAAAAACAAAAGTAACGAACATTCTCCTCAATAAAATATTACTACAGCTTACCACTACTTTCTTCACATACAAAAAAAGTATAAAAGATTTCTGTGTAGATTATTTTTTTGACATTATAACATTTCATTAATATGCTTTAAATTATAAATACCTATGTGAACGATGTATCTAATGTTCCATTTTCTATGGTAAAATGGTAAATATGACTAAGTTCATGGTCATCGGAGAAATAGAATAACTTGCTGGAAGAGATATTTTTGTTAATAACAGATGAGGTAGAGTACATACAAAGATTTCTTTCATTTACTTGTTTTTCAGTGTACTGGTTTGCTATTCAACTCAAAATGCAAAAGGTGGAATGTAGTAATTTCTTGATTGGCTACGAAAAAAAAAAAAAACTTCGACGGTAACCAGTTTTATTTAAGAGAAAACCCTAGTCCTGAACGGGATATGGCAATTTTTTTTCTTAATCTTATTATGTTTTTATAAATGCATGTATTTACCTTGATAATAAACTTGTATATATAACTCGATACAATTATACCAATTATATATATATACTTGTATTACACAAAATATCAATTCTCTTATTTACACTTGGACTCTTTCTATGAAATAGATATGTGAATACGCAAATTACGAGTTGATTCACATTTATATGATAAGAATAATCACAACACTTCTAAACTTTATATTGCAACATCACTGGACACACGGAATGCATATTCGAAAACTATAATTCTCACGTCTGTGAGCGAAGTAACTCTTAAAACTGCTATGGCACAACTATAAAAATCTTCACAAAAGCTTTGTACTTCTGTTTTTTCTTCTTTCAGCTTTCTTCCATCTTAAAAACCAGACAAATTAAAATTGATGTAGTTCCATAAACGCAAGAACGATAAGCATATTCACAAGTATATGACACCAATAGCAAGTGTGTCAGCATGCACACGTCTTCTGCGACTGTTCCCGAGAAGCATGGCCATCCAGTGCAATTCTGTCTGGGTCTCTCTCATCATTACGTGCTAATTTATCATTTTGCAATATCTGTAAAGAAGTATAATCGTTTTAACAATGTAAACTGTTAAACTACCTGCGTCACGTATAAATAAAGAAAATGTAATAAGAAGTACTTAACAAGTTATATACTCCTTAGCTACAATTTCTAATTTTTCAAAACAGTAAAGCGTCAATTGAATCTTCTTACTTCTGATTCTCTAATTTCTGTTGTATATACGAAACTACTCTCCTAAAATGCTAGCAGAATTTGTGTACAGCAGAGCTACTTTAAGTTAAAGAATTCAAACATAGTGTGTACTATTCTGCGTAGGCAAGAGCTTAAATCAGTGCATGTAGGTAAAAGATATTGGTAAAAGATTACCCCCCTAGAAAGTATCAAATACGTATTTTTACAACGGAAGGAGCAAATTAATTTACTTTACTGTTTTATGCAGATTTCTATTTCTTTTAAAATTTCAGAACAAGAATTTACCAGAAACTCATTTAATTTGTTATTCTTGAGAAAGGTAGTAAAATATAAGATCTACTGCTATATAAGAGACAAAAAATAGAGAAAAAGCTACTAAAAGAGACTGTCTGGCGTGAAACCAGTATCCATAATTTTTATTACCAGTGAGTGTAAAGGACTACATTTGTGTGTGTATGTGTGTTAAAATCCCCTACCAAAGGACCGGTTAAGTCCAGAATTGAACAGAACTTATATTAAAATTGTGATGATATTTATGAATTTTGTGAAATATTTTGAATGAACATACAATATAAATGACATATTAAAAAAAAAATCACTTCAGTAACAGTTCAGAGCTTTGTTAAAGGAGAAATTAAAATGTATGTTCAATTCTGGACCTGGATGAGGTATGGCCAAATACATTTATTACTTTGACAATGTACATAAAATTTCAGAAACTACACAGAATTTAAGAAGTTATACAAAATGTAATTTACATTCACTGTTTTTTATCCTTCTTAGTGAAAAAGTTTTCACTAAGAAGCTCTCGCGAAGGGGATGTTTTAGAAACAAACAGCGATGAATGGCCACTGATTGAAGTAAAGCGTAAAGAGGGAAAGAATTTCACCGTCGGGGCAATGTGAATTCTGAAATACCTTATGTAGAACCTACTTATTCGGATACAGCTGTAAATGTATATGGTAACACTTCCAAACGTAAAGATCTCTTGTTGCGTCAGGAAACACTTAATTCAGGGCGTTTTGCTGAAGCTCGGCTCCATAAAGTTTAATGATTGAAATATAGAAAAAGTAGAAGAGGACTTCAGCCGAGATTTATCCCGCGAAAGTAGAAAGATACATGAAGAAAGAAACACAGAAGGGTCTCCACTCAACCACCTTATTGCGGAGACAAACGACCCGCCAACCACCCACACATATAGAAGATATGATACAAAAAGAAATAATTACATTCTGAAACTCATTACTTTTATCACTGGACATGAAAAAAAATATAACTTAACAGATACTGACATTCTAAAAAAAAGCGACAAAATCCTCAAAAAAGAGACTTTTAGAGACAAGCTCAAGAAAAAGAGACAAAGCTAGAAAAGAGACTCGCGCCTATCCCTGCACATATCAGAATTCTTCCCCAGAATTCAAAAATTTTCCTCCAGACCAGTCTTCACATTTTCTATTTACTTAACCACATTCCAATACAGCCAGAGAATTATTTAACAAGGTGTCAAGGATATCCACAACTTAATAAAAAAAATTCAAAATAACAAATTTAAGTCGAAATAAAAGCTAGGGGTAGCACTGAAAACTTCCTATAGTTTGATTAAATACAGTTTCCGCGCTGAAGACTTGGAAGCTCTTCGTAGAACTTGAACAAACTAACAGTGAAAGCTGAATAATAGAGTACCTGGGTCTTTGATTGCTTCTGGTAGTCCGAGTAAGAATACGAAAATTAAATTCAGGGGAGAGCAATTCACTTCCAATTTTCCAATCAGCTAATTTATGAATTTGAGATCGAAAGCTTTTCTTCATATTTCCGGTGAGTGGATGTTCAGAATATTTAGAAGATCTCGTTTACTCTGTTACAAGTTGGAAAGAAGTTCAGGAAAGAAAATCTCCAGTGGTGTGTAGAACTTCAGAAAGAATTAACAAGATCAGAAAGCACTAAATAGTTTCGAACAAGGCAACTAAAAAGAATAGATTAATTATTCCCTTTAGCCGATAGCAAAGTCTCAACAAATGAACAGACTGATTTGTGAAAGAAGTAATATCACAAGAAAAGATGTGTCGATATTGAAATTAACTCCCAAGATTTTTCAATACGTATCTTTTTCAATTGTGCAGATAAAAATGGATTTTATGTTTCCTTGAAGAAATCGTGTATGTGCTGCATTTCCAAACACCACATCACATCAGACATCGAAACGATCTATCACGTTCTGCAGCAATATAGGGTCACGAGGTGTGTCTATAGTTTGCATTCACACCAAATCACTAGCAATATTATCCAGGTAGAATATGAAGAATAGTGGCCAGAGCACACTTTCTGAGCTACTCTCGAACAGGGTAGAAAGCAGGTTACACGCTAGAAAAAACAACGTCCCGAAAACGATCCTGTAATAACTGGCAACCAGAGGAATGTTTTATGAATGTTTAAATCTATTTGATAGTTTGTGTGTGCAGAGCAAATGTGTGGGAGATCATCAGAGTTCTGTATTATTACTTCCACGCAGATCAAAATATAGGTTAGTAGATCTACTTGCGTGTCATCTGCATTTTTCAAAATAAATGCTGTAAAATTATCTACACCCATAAGTAAGTAAGCAAGCTGTTTGTTTGTTTGCCTATCTATATATCACAAAGTACAAATATACCAGATAGGCAATATAGAAAGTTAAAATTTGAATAGCGAGGAAGAAATTGCCTCCTGAGATAAATCACATGCACTAATTCTCACTTAACACAATAAATAGTATAGAATGAAAGTATAACATATAGTTTTGAAAACTTAGCTGGATACAATCAGAAAAAGTGTGTCAGTCAGTCCAGCAAATGTAGTGAGGAAAGGTGGATGTCACTACAGGAAACGCAGTCAAGAAAAGTGGGTGTCACTACAGGAAACGCAATGAAAAGTGAGCTGGGTGCAGAGTTAACCAGAAAAAGTGGGAGTCAGTATAGTAAACGCACGAAGAAAACGCGTGAACAATTATCCGTTAATTCTTTTAGCATTTCAACTCTTTTACTTTTCGATGGAAGTGAGTAATTCTTGCATGTTTGTTTGACAAGCCCCTAGGACCACGGATTCTTCTGTAAACCTGGTAGCTTTTAAGAATCATCTCGCCGTCGGAATAACAATCAGTGGTCTCAGGATTCACGATTATACATTTCAACAGTTGACCAAGTTATTACATAAGTTTTGCACATTCTGAGAATAAATTTTAAATAGGCTACTTTCAGTACACGGGCTCATTTGCTCAAAGAAGTGAAGGGAGGACCACGTTTTAGTTTACATCTCCAGAGAGGACGACACTGCACTGTAACTGGGATTAGAGCGTGGACGAATAAGCGGGGTACCGTTATCACACTTAAAGAGCACACGAGTTATACAGCTTTCCGCGAAAAAAAAAAAAATCTTCTAAAACTGAACGACCACATATACGCGATATTCTGTTCGTCAGTCGATGTCACCTAACATAAATTAATAACTAGCATCCGAAAGAACACAATACACAGGGTAACAACATTTAAAAATATAGCCAAGCTGGAGAGACCGCAATCACACGTATGCTCTCCAACCGCCATCTGGTCTTACAGAGGTATGGAAAGAATTTATACTTCATCTCTGTCTATGACATCTTATTCACAACTTTGATCTCTGTCCTCTTCTCCTTAACTATTACTGAACTTTCTTATTGTAGAATAATAAAATAAAAAATAAGGAAGATTTTCCTTTTTATTATCTTGATCTACTAGTACTCCATGAACAGCTTTTTCTTTTGTGTTGATGTAACTTCTGCAGTAGTGAGCTCAGACTTCTTTTGCCAAATCCATTAAATGTTTTTTTCTAATGCAGTCACTCTAGTTCCCAGTGGCGCGAAATGCGCGTTATGTGCAATTTATCCGGAATCCCTACAGTCAAGTGTTCTTTCCATTGTGGTATCAATAAGTTCATACCTCTACGACCTGTTACAGGAAACTATCAGTTACCGTAAATATTAATATTTCAATACTGAACAGAACATGTAATTCAAGCTCTCCTACTACTGGCATTGTGGTATGATTTATAAGATATAGAACTGTTGCTTTAGTAGGCACCTGTTGGTGTATGTTTGCATGAGCCGAAAAGGAGCCAAACTCCACAATGAACCAGTGTCCATGCATGAAGTTACTGTGTAGTTTCCAACAATCAATTCTAGTGACTGTATGCAGTTTTGGATACGACAGGCTGAGATACCTTGGGTCTGGCTGTCAACTAAAGTAAATTCTAATCGTAATAGACTGTAATTGATTTTCAATCCCTGAAGTTTCTGTACCAACATTTTCTAATGATTTTATATTCGAAAAACAGCTTTAGCGAAGTGACCCCTTCTCTGACACGAAGGCAATATGCATTTAAAGCTATACAAATTAGAACATCTTGAGCATTTTACTTTAAAAAAAAAGAAGAAGAAGAGGTAACATCAATTTTATGAACTTTAGAATTCGATTTTTGAAAGTGACTCATCGTATATACGTTTACTGAATCTTGTCCATTAGATATGAAGGAAGTGTATCTGCATTTACCTGTTCAGCTATCATTGCTACTTTTGTTGCTTTAGCAAAAGTTAACTTCGGTTCGGACAGTAGTTTACGTCTGACTCCTTCATCCGTTATTCTTAAAGCGAACTGAACCCGAATAGTAACATTTGCATGATCTGCATAATTACAGCGGAAGACTTGATGTTTGAGCATGCGCACGACATTAGCTATGACCGACACAGCCTAACGTATCATTAAGACTGTTCTACTATTTAATAGATTCTACTCTAAAGGTTACCAGCAGTTTATCTTCAATTTTTAAAGTTGTTGATAGGACATTTCTAATACTAACTTAAATGCAGATACAAACCTTAGTGAATCACATGCGTCTGATTCGATTAATGATAATGCACTTAAACTTTAATTATCCTTGATATTCTGAGCATTACAAAAATGATCAAAGCGCTCAATATACAAGGCGGTAACATAATGCACTGAAAAATTCGAGGGATGATAGTATATAAAATATAAGGGCTAAAGTCGGACTCACAAAGGCGGAAATTCCGCCGCGTTTCGGAGAGACAGGCTGCCGAAAGCATGGGAAACTGGAAGCTTTAAAACTTCGAATTTTCAATATGACTAACGGTAGAGCTGATGGGGGCTTGCTTTCGTCAAACACTTTAAGGATAATCTAAAGCAACGATCTCCAACAAAAGATGCAGCACTACCTCTGTATGTGTCTAATGTATTTTCACTGTTACACAAAATTTCATTGCTGCTCCTACAAATTCAAGCCTAGAGAGTTCAAACTTTCAGGGAAGAAAGTTCATAACCAATTCAAGAGCATGATCTATGCCAATATTTAATTTTCTTTTTAGTTCATTGTTGAAAGAGCTTCATTGTTACAGGTTTCGATATTCACAACAACAATGAAGGAAAACAAAAATAAAAAATCGGCATCGATCATGCTCTTGAACTGGTTATGAACTTTCTTCCCTGAAAGTTTGAACTCGCTAGGTTTGAATTTATAGGAGCAGCAAGGAAATTTCGTGCAACGATAAGAATACGTTAGACATATACGGAGATAGTGCTGCAATCTTTAGTTGTAGATCGTTGCTTTAGATTATCCTTAAACCCGTTCCATTAAAAGATGCATATTCCAGAATTACGTAATCACTGCGCAAGGGATTCCCGAAAGGAATTACGGAAAAGGTGAGTAGAAATGAGCATGAATGGACGATTTTCCAGGGGGGCGCCAAGTCGATATCTCAGAGATTCAGTATTCCGAACGATCTTGTAAAAATAATAATAATAATAAAAAAAGCGTGTTTGAAAAACGATCAAAAACTAATAACTACATATATTCAACGAACGTTTTGTTTACTCGTTATCAATGAGAGAGAATGTCACTGCTCGGTTGGATGCTAGTGCTTACGTGTATAGTTTTCATTTATACAGAAAGTCGTCTTATTCATGGACATTTCAACATCACTTTTCTTCTGATAATTTCTGGAAATCGTTCACTTCCTTTAAGAAATCCTTCGCGCACCCACTATAAAATTTTGGAATATGTATTTTTGGATAGAGCAAGCTCCAGGTGATATACATGTGACAATATTGGGAATGTAGTTAATCTAGAAGATGACAGCATACTTAAATCATAATAAAATAAATACAGACGAACATACATACATATATATATATATATATAAAAGGTAAATTTAAGACAAATGAAGGAGAAAAAGGATAATACTTACAGCTTACTTTCGCATTAGATCACACATATTCACATGTACACATAAAAAAAAAGTCGCTGTATTTCGTGTATTCACACTTTTTCAAGTAGAGAGGAAGACAGCGAAGTTCACGTGTTCACAAAGTACAAGTTTGAAGAGACAGTGACGACACGCAGCGGACAAAGCATCAAAACTGGAGAACAACTGACTGCTGTAGCGCGTAGATATCGGGAACTTGAAATAATAATAACTGTATAGCGTGTAAGTACAAGGTGGGATCGTGGATGGAAATATGTTGAAAATGCATAGGAAAAGGGGAGCTTAGAGTTATTGAAGGTTATGGCCAGGTTTTATTTTCGCGCTCAAACCGTGAATAAAGGCATTCTCCCACAGACGGCGTGTTGAGGTGCTGGTTGTTCAAGATCAATATTCCCCACCAAACCTAGATTAGTTTTTCAACATCCACCTAATCTTAGAAACATCTTGGTCCGTACGAATACCAAACCGGCGCACAGACATGCCAGAGACCCAGATGTAAGGTCTGCTCCATTTTCATTACTTCTCCCACAATCCCTATCAATACTGCTAATAGTCGGTACACCCTCAATCCCAAGGGTACATGCCACACCCCTAATGTTATATACATATTTACATCCTAACCTGCAAGTTCTGTAATGTCTTTTATGTGAGGGAAACAAGTTGTGCTCTTAACATTTGAATTAATAACCATCGACACTTCTGTACTATCAACAAACCGGATGCCCCAGTTTCCTTGCACACCGAGTCCCACAATACCAATTTTGATCTATCTTTCCAGGTTGCCATAATCCACATTTTACCCCTACGCCTCAACACGCCGTCTGTGGGAGAATGCCTTTATTCAAGGTTTGAGCGCGAAAATAAAACCTGGCCTTAACCTTCAATAACTCTAAGCTCTCCTTTTCCTATGCATTTTCAACATATTTCCATCCACGATCCCACCTTGTACTTACACACTATACAGTTATTATTATTTCAAGTTCCCGATATCTACGCGCTACAGCAGTCAGTTGTTCTCCAGTTTTGATGCTTTGTCCGCAGCGTGTCGCCACTGTCTCTTCAAACTTGTACTTCGTGAACACGTGAACTTCGCTGTCTTCCTCTCTACTTGAAAAAGTGTGGATACACGAAATATAGTGACTTTTGATATGTGTACACGTGAATGTGTGTGATCTAATGCGAAAGTAAGCTGTAAGTATTATCCTTTTTTCTCCTTCATTTATCTTAAATTTACCTTATATATATAACATCCTCCTATAATAATGATGTGCTAATTAGAATATGTGTCAAGGATTGTAAAATATGAAAATACATCTGTATATGACAAAAGTTGATACGTCCATTTGTTGAGTTTCATGTAAGACATTGATTTTCTGAAGATCTATAATATGACGAAAGTTCATGCGGGAATTCTCACCGACTGTGTTAAATCACGCTTGTCATAAATTGACAAGTCAAAACGTGTATATCATTAACTTGGCAGAACTAGATATATTTCAAATATATAATTTTTTCCACATCGAAAAGTTAGTTTCTGTTCGACTTATTAGGTTTGCCAGCAGAAGGTACAGTAATAACATAATGATAGAAGCTTGTAAGACACAATTTGAAATAGAGTATGCTTATTATTCTTCACGTTATGAAAATGTTACAAATGGATGGTAACAGAGAATACTGTTAATATGATACTATGTGTAGTTGGAATAAACTTACGCATCTCCCAGCAGAAAGACACACGAAATAATAAACGGTCTGAACCATAAATGCCTAAAGGTCATAAATAAAAAATCAAACACACGAAATAATTTTAGTACGTATTTCTTGCTGTAGTTTACATATTGGATTTCTTTGTTGCAATATAAATAGATTTAGTACATTCTTTCAAAGGTAGTTTTACTTCGGTGAGGTATTAATAAAAGTAACGTAATGTGTGTGCTTGTGTTAGTGAATATGGATAAATCAAATCTTAGAGCTCTTGAAATGAGTTTCTTCCGACGCAGATGATCCTGATTACTTCACGGAATGTGAAGAATAACGTTTTTGTGTTAAAATAACATCCAATAAAGTACTGTGTCTAGTTTGAACAAGTACTTGATATACTTGAGTTCTCAGTTTAATTTTATTTTAGTGTAGTCACAAATTTTTTAGTGTTTCGATCAAATACACACATTATTTTGTTCTCAGCACGTGCGTTTGCTACACTAAAAAAATGTTTCACAGTGTTTTATCCATTGTTCATAATTTGAACAATTTATCATCAGATGAAAATAATACTCTATTTTTCGAAAACTCATTACAAGAATAACTAGCATTACTTTTAAGAATATCAAAGGCAAACATGGCGTCGAACCAAACATCCTAAAAAGAAATATTTTGCACTCAAAGAAAAAAAAAATCTAGTCATTAGTTTTACACAATATTACAGATAATTATGATTTACTATGTGAATAATCACTATCTGGCATAACTCGATACGTCCTTCAACCTCCAATCTGAAACCATTCTTGCAACGTAAGAACCAAATTAAGACTTGCGGCCATTGACAACACGGAACGGAGCAAACTGGCACACTTTTACGGAAATGCATTGAAACTTTGATTTCTCAGCGAGCAACAAATCTTTCAAACCCATATACTGAAAAAGTAGGAAAATTGACGTATCAACTTATGCCATACCACCGCAGACATTATACTTATTTTATCCACTTATAGTATCGTCTTGTTTATCCGACATATCATCGCAAAAGAAGCAACAAGAATTGCAAGTTGAGAAAGTAAGTCTATATTTTCTTGCTCCCGACTTTACCGCGTGGCGCGCCCGTCTACACTATGACTCATGTTTCTGTTATTCAGTGATGAAGGATGATGATCAGTATGAAATAAGTGATGAAGAAATTAATTTTTCCCTATTTTATTGTAAAACATGATAATTAGGTTCGAAATGTGTATCCTATTATCCGACATTTTTGCTTATCCGATGTTCTGCCGGCCCGCCGTTCTGTTTCGGCCCGTTTATGTCAGATAAGCAATACTCTACTGTATTTCTCAAAACAAAAACAAAACAATAATCATTTTTTAAAAAATATTTGAAGGCCTTTAGGCACCTGTGGCACAGACTGAATGGATAACGATGGGATGAATTGGTGAAATGAAGGAAATGAAAGCACTCCGAGAAAACCCACGCACATGGTGTTTATGTAACAGTCCTGTTCGGCTGTTATCCTTCGTACCGCAGTGGGCAAGCAGGACACAACGGGGAGATGGAGAAGTCGATTGAGCTAGCAAGGTGAGAGACCACGTTCGCTGGGTTCCGTGCCTCGCAAGGAGAAATGGCTGCTCAGAGAGGTTATCCCTCAAGGAGTGGATCAGGGTATGCGTACAACAGGTTCCGAACCTCCGTGAATAGGTCATCCGCGGTTCGCAGGTTGAGGAACGCTCAATAGAAAGTGAGTCACTAGTTTCCGAGGAGATACGGTCACTCGCGGCCCACGGTTTGCGGAGAGTTCAGATGTGTAGGTTTCGTGCCTCGATGCGAGAAACGGTCGCCTACAACTAATGTTCAGGAAAGAGGGGGGAGCAAGGGTGCAATGCCCACGCAGCAATCCAACCAACGCTACAAGTTCCACTCCTCTTAGGAGAAGCGGTCGCTAGCAGTATTATACGTAGCAGGAGAAAGAATGTCCAATAAAAATCACGTGATTCATAAGAATACTTGCTTTTATTGCGACAAAGCAAAAACCACTATTTGCACTGATCTGATCTGATCTAACGGCCAGGTATCTTTCACTCAGTATATATAGATGCCTACATTGAACTTTGATGGCCGCTGAATTTACACATCAATTATTTGTAAAAAACAAATATTAGTTATAAGTGAATAATTTGTAACATTATTCCTTCCAAGTTTACCACTACATAATAATGAAACTTTCTTTACAAAACATCGAAAAAATAACAAAAAGATTTTCTAAAATTGGCATACAGGCATGCCCTCCTTTCGACTACTTATTAAACGTGCGGAGCATGCAGTCAATGCACTGTCTAAACCAAGCTACTCATTACGCTTTCTACATTTTTCCACCACAAAGCCCAAATGGCATGAGCAGGGATCGAACCGAAGAACCCACGCACCAGAGGTGAGCGCTCTACCAACTGAGCCACAGTGGCCCCACTATAATCATTGTTACCAGTTCTTCCTATCTTAATGGTTTGTACAAAAGCACTTTAGCCACCCAATGTAATAAATAAATGGACAAAGAAAGAGAGCAAACCCACCTTTGTAACAAGACATCGTGCTGCTTCTTCTATGTTGATATTTTCTTTGGCAGATGTCTCAAACCAACTAGCAAAACCTTTTTCTTTGCAGTATTCATCCATTTTGGTAGCACTGTTGACTAAGCCTTCCTTCTGTTGATCACACTAGAAAATAAATAATTATTATACAAAAGTGGCCCAAATGATATTAACTCTACAAAGCATTGTCTACACCCTAATAAACCTCTGGTGGTGGTACTAAAGAAGAAGAAGAAGAAGAAGAAGAAGAAGAAAAACACGAATTATAGAAATAACGAATTCTAAACAAATATATTTAAAATACAGCAACAAAATTCGTGCTTTAGCAGGCAATCAACTTTAGTAGCTTTCCACAAGCAAAAGTGTTGTAGTTAAATATTGTATAAGAACCAGTTCACACATGCGGTACGGGAACCGTGCGGTGACCGCGCGGCAGCCGCTCCAACAGTTCACACATGCTGCGGCTTGTCTGCGAACACTCTGCGGCGTTCCAGGACGAATCTCAGTTTAAGGAACTATCGCAATGGATGCGCACGTTCGTGCAATAGTAGAAATAATTTTCTTAGATATGACATTTCAACTTTCTCTTTTTATTTAAACTGAAAACATCTGGTTTTAAGATAAGATCTGTGGTCCTATTTCCAAAACGATATGTTTTTATTTAAAATGAAATAATGTTGATATTTCATTTGTATGAAAATATTTCTCAGTGCACAAATAAAAACTGTTTTATTAATTTTAAGAAACCGTATTTTACAGTGCATTTACGAGCAAGAAAATTTGTAGACAATTCCATCAATATTATTATTATTTTTCATTGGAATATTCCTACCATATAGTGAGAATATTGTACCTGCAAGTGTGGACATTTTCAAGTTCTGAGGGTATTCCCAGGATACAGCCCGATGGCGATCGTTTTCTACTGCGGCGATGAACTTGCGAGTTCCGTAAGCCATAGAGCAAGTAAGTAAGTAAGGATAACATCATTTTTCAATACAAAATGTTATCAATTTATACCTCCAATTATTCATTTTAATATTCGGTCAGACTTTATTTTATTATTATTATTGAGCTTATAATTCTTTACTTAAAATAGAGAAAAATATGAAGAATCTCCATTTTTATAATTGAATAGTTGAGAAAAAAAAAAGAATAGATTAAGAAAAAAAAAGATTCCAAAAGAGACAAACCGCTAGTGTGAACCATCCAATGCTGTGCAATGGCCCGTAAGGAATTTGCGGCTGCCGCGCGGTCGCCCCACCGCCATGGGCGATGCGGCAAGTCTGCGGCACCGTCCCGCAGCCACAGAGTGTTTGAACCACTCCATTTATTTCAATGGCCCATAAGCTTGCGTGCGGTAGCCGCACGCCTTCCGTGCCGCAAGTGTGAACCGGGTCTAAAGTGATCAATTAGTAAGTAGTGTCAAAATTATTCAGTACTTTCGATATGTTAGCAGATAAAAAAATGACTGTGATAGCAACGTACGAACTGAACATTTTATCTAAGAGAGAAAGTGGTATTGAAACATTATACAAGGTGATAGGTAAATCAGCACCAATGTCTAAAAAGTAATAAATATAATGAAATTCAATCCCCAACAAGAAAAATATTTTATGGACACACGATCAAAAAGCACAATTTCAGAGCCACATGTACTAAAAGGTAGCAAAACATATCACAAATAAGGCAATATCTCAATTAACAATGAGAGATTATTATTTGCAATGCCGACACATATTACAAGTCACATAAAAAAATGCATCAGAAAAGCTTTTTAGTGAGAAATAGGATATTTTAGAGGGGATTCCAGGACAATCACCAAGATTAACAGAAAGACAGGCGCGGTGCCTCAGGTGAGGCCTTAAAAATATAAATATATGCAAATATTTGTTCCTGTTCTCAAAACAAATTAATTACTTTTCACGCTACAAACAACGCTTGGTCACGCGCACGAAGCAGCCTTCAGTATACCTACATTCCGAAGTGTGAAGTAAATTCCTGCTTACAACCCGAAGAATGCAATCGAGCGCTCCAGTATGTTCCAACTCAGCTCAGTGGTCATACACACGGCAGATTTCCCAGAAAAACCTGCAGCTGAGGCCTCCTCAGAGCGGTTTCTCACTGGTTACCATGGCAACGACTCGTAACAACAGATATCAAGTTTTGCGTTTGTTAACGGGAACTGAGGCCACTTTGTAGCTATTTCTCACTTTCCAAAACGCGTCTCCTACTGTTTATTATAGGTCTACTCCTTGAAGTCACTTCGCTAGCGACGCAGGATGGCCAGAAATATTATATTTATCGTATCGCACATGTTGCTTTAACAATTTAAAGTTATATACACAATCAATCGGGTTTGACCTAGTGAGGTTCCTAAAGTTCGCATTTCATATTAAATTATATTTAGAATTTGTAGTAGGTACGTGGTAGCGTAGAGAGTCAAATGTAACTTATTCGAATTGGGAATATATAAAACAGAAAATACACGAATAGTGATGCCAACCATGGTTTTATTGCTTTGTTTTGTGTCGTCTCCCTGATCTGTTCGCGGAGTGTCTTCGAAAAGTGTGGTTTTCTTTTTCATAAGTTTATACATTATATTTCTTCCACGTGCTGTTTTTCTGTACTGTTTCGGTATGTGTTGATATTTTTATATATTTATATTAACTTGGCATTTACAACATGAATAGCTCTGATGTTATTGTTTCTCTCTTGAACACGCCGTTCTCGAGACGAAATGAGATGGAACAGCGACAAGTTCTCAATAAAGGACGTCCCACTCCAGATTTGTCCGTAATACAGGCTGACGGGGAAAAGAGCAGAACTTTTAAGAAATCGTGGTATGATATTCACAAGTGGTTATGTGGCAGTGTTACAGTAGGTAAATTATTTTGTTGGCCGTGTTTATTGCTGAACGTGAAGAAAAATGTTTGGTGTTGTGAGGGATATTTTGATTTGAAAAATTTGTCACGAGGTTTGGAAATGCATTCTAAATCTAAAGAACACATTAACAATTTCATCGGATTGAAACAAATTAGTAAAGAAGCTGCCATATTAGAACAACTCAATGAACATGAAAAGCGAAGGAAACTAGAGTTGAACAATAATGTGTCTAAAAATAGAGAATTTTTTAAGAAGCTAATTGACTTAACGTGTGTTTTGTGTAAACAAGAACTGCCGTTTCGTGAGTCACCATGAGTCAAGAGATTCTTTAAATCGGGATAACTTCAAAGAAGTTTTCGAACTGATGTTGAGCTGTAACGCTGAACTAAAATCCCATTGGGAAACTCTGGGTCATTTTAATAGCCTATCTAAGAATACGCAAAATGAATTAGTAGAATGTATAAGTGAAGTATTGGTCAACGCTATTCAGGAAAGAATAGGGAAAACTAGGTTCTTTTCATGTCAGGTGGACGAAACAACGGACAAAGTCTACAAAGCGCAGTGTTCAGTTATCGTTAGGTTTGTCGACTCATAAGGTAAAATTCAAGAACATGTTTTAGGCTTTCATGAACTCGGGGAAGATAGATCTGCTGAAGTGATGTGCGATTTGCTTGTCAGTCTTCTTAGTAAATATGACTTCAGGGAGAAACTCGTAGCGCAAACATACGATGGTGCCAGCGTTCTTTCAGGAGAAATTAGTGGTCTCCAAGCTCGCATGAGCGAGTTTGCTCCTCAAGCAATCTTTACTCACTGTTTTGCGCATCGATTAAATTTAGTGTTACAACACAGTTGCAAAAACATTTATGCTGCTAAATTATTTTTCTCGACACTTCAGGGTATACCGGGTTTCTTTCATAAATCATCAAAACGATTATCTGTGTTAGAACGCATTGTGGGTAAGCGAGTGCCAACTCACAATGAAATAAGATGGAATTCAAATTCAAAAATATTGTCAACCATCTTTAACGAGAGAACGAAGTTGGTTGACGTGTTTGGCGAAATAATGCGTCTCGAAACAAATGAAAAAGCGATTCGGCAAGTGGAAGGGTTTAAGAGAAAGCTGGAAGATTTTGAATTTGTTTTTCTTCTTGTCATCTTTAGTGATATTTTTGTCAAAACTGATTCCTTGTAAAATGTCCTTCAAAAGAAACTTTCCGATATACAATTGTGTATAAAGGAAGTACAACAGTGAATCCAATTTCTAGACAAGCTTAGAAACGACGATAAAGCTACGGAATATATAGAACGAGCCGAAAAGGAGAGCGTAGGTAGTGGTAATCTGAGAAATACAGCACACATTGACAGTGAGATACAAAATAAATCTTTGAAGTATAGACAGATATTCTTTCAGATAATTGACACAGTGAAAAATCAACTGAAATTTAGGTTTTCAGATTTGGATAAACTGGAGTTTCTGCAGCTGGCAGATACAAGTCGATTCACCACTTACCCCACTAACTTCCCAATCGGTGCATTGCAATCGTTGATTTTAACATATGGATCCTATTTTAACACTGCATATTTACTTGAAATAGTATAACAGAGACATCTTTCAGAAGTTATCTACTTTGTTAAAACGTATAGTTGACGACGGAATGTGTGACGTAATCCCTGAGGCCTACAAACTGTTCGCTCTCATTGCAACTATTCCAGCAACGAGTGCTTCTGTTGAGAGAAGCTTCTCTTGTTTGAACAGAATTAAAACCCAAACAAGAACAACAATGACCCAAGACAGACTAACTGCGATGTCAACCATTTCAGTCGAAAAGGAATTGCTTTTGCAATTAATGAAACAACCATCCTGGTATGATGATGTCATCACAAGGTATGCAAGACGCAAGGATCGACGAATTGATCTCCTCTTCAAATAACGTGAGTAACTGATTCATTTTCATTTTTATTTTAGCATTTTAAGTTATAATTTTTAGACAAGTACGTTTTTGACTTTCCGATCATATGATTTTTTTTCCACTTATATTTTTCACATACCATATGTTTATGTAGATGTCACATTCCCAATATGAAGTGTTTTAAGGCCTAAGCCAAAGTTGCCTAAAGGTCATAAATAAATTAAAAGCTCAAATGACGTGTTTTAAAATTATATTTATTTTTGATTGACTTTGCGTGTCCGAAGCAACATGTTTTTGGAATTGATTTATAGCCTTTAGGCATCTTTGGCTGAGGCCGGGATGATATAGGGGAAATGATGCGAAAGAAGTCAGGCAAGGTCTAAGTTGAAGATACAATCCTGTCATTTGCTTGGTATGACTGAGAAAATCCCTAAAAAAAACTAAGTCAGAGTCGGCCTCAGGATCTCCCCAATGCAAAGTCAACGCTCTAGCAACTGAGCTACAGCCGCTCGGTAAGTTTTCGAAAATTATAATAGTGCAAATCAAGAAGAAAAGAGAGTGGCCCAAAACATATCCCAGAATTTAGTGTCAACCCCGCAGGACGTTGTTCCAGAACGGCAGGCTCAACTCCGCTACGAAGTAAATCGCCGTTACGACTGGCGTTTTACAGTGTTTGCCCTCAGACCCACTAAGTGAACTTTTGTAGGTATTAAGTGTAGAGATTCTAATCATTACTTCCTCATCCATTTTGTCGTAGCTCATTCTTGCCTATTCATGTCATGACACAAATTCAGACTAGCTAACTCTGAAAACCATGTCATATCAATGACAATGATCAATATAAATTATATAACTAAATAAACAGAATATTAATATCCAGTGAAGTTCTGGTTTGTGAAATGTTACTTCTTTCAGTGCCTCACCTGCTTTCTATGTCACGGGCCGCTACTGCAGAAAGAGTATATATTAAAACGTTGTAGTGGGTTAAGAATAGTATGTCAACAAATATTTTTATATACACTCACGCTAATTAATTACGTATTTTGTGATTCGCACCCTTCCACTTGACCGACGCTGGCTTCACATTTGGGAGGTCCTGGTTCCATTCCAGCGCCCGACCATCCTAACTGAGAATATTCCCAAGCTTTCCCTCAGTCACACCAGGAACATGCCAAGATGGTACCTTCAACTTAGACCAGGGATGATTTATTTCTACATCCGTTTCCCCTACCCTTCTCACCACTAATCCACTGATAAGTTCCTGCTAGTGACACGCTTCGGTATCGCAGCGGGCAAGCTGTGACACCTGGGACTTCTTTTGAAACGAAAGGTTATTGGTAAGATAAGATAAAATGAATTGTATGGGCGGTAACAGCACTATGGCTTACGCTCGTCCCGATACGGGGGAAGCCCCTTATCTTTGTCACGTCTAAAAATAGCTGTTAACTAAAATGATAAAAGCTGAAGATGTAAGCTCTTCAGAAAAATAAAATCGTATTAAAAACTAAAGATATATATTGTCTTTAGCATAAAAGTTAAAAATGTGAAGGCTGTAAATAGGCCTTCACAAAAATAAAATAATACTACATAAAACTTAACAGCTATGTGACATAATCATCTCAGAGAGACGGAGATAAACCTGTCTCACGGACATAACTAAAAACTCTCCGCAACATACCTGGTTCATCCCCTAACAATGACGCCATGTCACTGGGGATGTTATAACGTTGTCTGAGATGATTATATCCTGGACAATCTAAAAGCACGTGACGAATACTTAAAACCACATTGCAATTAGTGCAATGTGGTGGATCCAATCGGCGTAACAAATAACCGTGTGTCAGGCGACTGTGTCCTATACGTAGACGACATAAAAGGACTTCTTCACGCCTACTATCTCGGCAAGATGATTTCCATGGAGCAACAGTTACCTTAATTTCTTTCAGTTTATTAACAGCTACGTCATCTCATCGTCGCTGCCATTCATTCCGCGTAACCTGCCTATAATATATCATCATGTCCTGAAATGGGACATGCTGAATATCAATGTTAGCTCCTAAAGAGGCTTCACGAGCAGCTTCGTCTGCCAATTCATTGCCATGGATACCAACATGACTTGGTATCCACGAAAAGACAACCTCACCACCGGCAGAGCAGAAGGCGTGTGTCTTACAGAGAATATCTTGCACGAGCGGATGTTTCGAATACATATTGTCGAGGCTTTGAACAACACTCTTCGAATCTGTACAGAGGCTTTGAACAACACTCTTCGAATCTGTACAGAGGCTTTGAACAACACTCTTCGAATCTGTACAAACAAGGATGCGGTTGAAACCATGAACAAGACTAAAATCCAAAGCCTTTAAAAGAGCATATAGCTCAGCAGTAAAAATACTGGCTTTGGGATTAAGACAAAATTGACGGGCTTCCCCTCCTACAACAAACGCGCATCCAACAGATTCATCTGATTTGGATCCATCGGTAAAAACTGAGATAAAACGTGGGTACTGACTCTGCAAGGCAAGAAAACGTTGCTGGAATTCAATCATGGAGGTCTCCGATTTCTTAAGGGTTGACAAAGAAAGATCAATCCGTGGGCGGGCAAGTGTCCACGGCGGACGGAGACTAAAACGGACAGGACAGACAGTTGGGCGGTCTGCATTCAGATTCTCCAACAACTCTGACGCTCGGATGCCAAGTGGTCGGGTAGCGTGACCACGGCGTTCATATAGGGCTCGTTGGACTGGTTATACCACTAAGTTATGTGCTGGGTGGCTTGCCAAAGATGATATCTTAACAAGATAGCTCAGCAAATAGTACAACCTATGAATCTCGAGCGGTGGTTCAGCGGCATCAACACAAAGACTGGTCACAGGACTTGTGCGATACGCGCCAGTGGAGAGTCGAATTCCTGCGTGATGGATACTATCCAGCGTATGTAACGCTGAAAATCGTGCAGACGAATAAGCGTGACAACCATAGGTAAGCTTAGATAAAATGAGTGCGCGATAAAGGCGCAACAAGGTTGTACGATCAGTACCCCAAGTGGGATGACTTAAAACACGTAACAAATTCAGAGCTCTCGTACAGGAAATTTTAATTTGGCGAAGGTGACTACGCCAATTTAACTTGGTATCAAATAATAAACCGAGGTGAAAGGTTATTGGAACCAAGATACCACATGCGTGAGGTTCGGCTCCCACTGGGGGGAAGTAGTCGCCTGTGGAGTGTCGTCCCTCGAGGGTGTAAGAGCGAGGTCTAAGCACCGTAGGTTCCGTTCCTGCTTAAAGAAACAGTCGCCCACAAATACTGCCCCTCACTGGTGTAGAAGGTAGGTGCATGTGTGTATGCTACCAGTTCCGTTTCTGCTCCGAGAAGCGGTCACCTGCAGTGCACTGGCGGGAGAGACTACTGGACCACGAATTCCGAACTTCTCTGAAAAGGAAGGTAGAACTCCCGAATAAACAAGAAATATTTTTAAGGAGAGACTGCTCGACCCCGAGATCCGTTTCTAACTAATTAGAGAAACGATCTCTCAAGAGAGAATTCCTCTATCCCTGTAAGAGAGGACGTGCTGAATAAAAAAAAAAAAAAAAAACAGTCACGTGTACTTACTAAACTGTATTTAGAATGGTGTAAATTTGAAGATACATGTTTGGAAGGTCATTACTACATGCAATGCAACTTTATCCAATGACCGATTTACAAAGTATAATAAATTAAACAATCATGTGTCAATGCTCACACTCAGTTCGTTAGTGAATAATTAATTTTAATTAGTTACAAACAAAGATACTCATTTTTTCTTGATAGAAACCCGAGAATCTGTTCGGAATAAGGTGCATGCCCGAGCTCCGCCTATGGAGCATCTTGGCGCTATGGCACATACAGGTAAACTACTACTGTTATAACCTACTCCGGCTCAAAGGCCACAAATATAATTTAAACATTTAAATACATAATAAGCAATTAAATACATCAGTTATAAGTGGTTGCACGTCCAATGGCACAGAAGTTGCGTATGTAAACTTTCAGACAGATAAACCTAGACAGTCATATTAGCAAGGAAACATCTCGAAGTGACAGTTGATTTTCCTACCCAAACAATGCGCACTCGATAAGGGAATGAAATACATGGATATATATATTTTTTTTAAGCTTCTGAGAGCTAAAAAGGACATAAGAGAGACAGAAGACAAAATAGAAATAATAATATGAAGAATCGGGTTGAAACTTTCACTATGTCATACCGATTAAACACCATATTCATAGTCGTAAACAATGTTGCAATGTACTAACACCAGTGTTGCCAATTCAACTCAAAATTATTATTTTAAAGGCACTATATACTAATTACTATATATTTGAAACACACATAAAACAACAAACTAACTTCGAAATCCTGCTGTACAGCGCTGCAAACTTTGGGAGATACATGAGTTATATCATCACGAAACCTGGTGATTTTATGAGTCAATGCTGTGCAAAATTCTGGTTTATGGGAAAGAATGTTATTTTCCATCCTAGCCTTGCGATGGGCAAATTTTCTATGAAAGACATAAATTAAAACAAGCAGTAAACCAATTACAACAGCAAAATCTGTATCTCAATGACCAAATCCAGAGAATAAAGGAAAGTAACTATCAGCTAACCCGTATCGTTTCGAATATAACAATTGCGGTTTCAGATGCACAGTGAAATTCTTCAGTTGCTCTGTACTTCGGCCACCAATGAACGATTCTTAATAACGCTACTGAATTTCCAAATTCTCGAACATTTTAATAACGTACTGCAAAGTCTTTTGCAAAACACGGTAAACGACGTTTTAATTAATCCTTCATTGGCCAAGGAGATGATAGCAAATAATCCTTAGGGATACTTTAGTGTATGAAGATATGGAATTTTCTATGAAAGTGACTGTTTATACAATTTAATATTTACAATCACTTCTCAAAATTGTCAAATTAGACCAAGTCTATCAACTAAAAACGAAATCTACATGTATACTACAACCGGACTTCATACAGCAAGGAGAAAACAAGTTAAAATCGTACGTCAGCATAACCAAGTATTAGACAAGATCAGATTTTTTCCACACGTATTTTAAACACCAGGAATTTGAAAGAATTACAACAGATAATTTAAATTTACCAACTAGGCAAACGACAGATTTGGAAGGCGAATATATTCATTTGAACGAGACACTATCTCTGAACTTTACCTTAAAGTTACAAACTTTGTAAAAATCAATCAATTGCCTACAAACATTAATGGGTCATGAGAAAAACAATTTACCTAGTAAATTCTCCGAACTACATCTTCAACAGTGTCAATAATAATTTCACTACTAGTTTTGTTCTTAATAATAGCTATTATTTTATGCTATACATACAATGAATCGCCTAAAGAAGTCGCAAGCCTAATAAATCGCCCATTATTTATTCCAGAGACAATGCCTGTACTAGAAACTGTGATCGTGTTCATTATACTGGTCATATTAATAACAATCTTCATTATCTATTCATTGTGTCAGATTAACAAGACCGTTATGTCAACTAGTGAAATTATCACGGATAATATATATCACTTGACACAATTATAGACATTCCTAGTGGAACCAACAACCGCAGTGCGGACACTGAACATAAGTTCTCAAATACAATACAACCAGACACTAACGCGGACAGGGTAGAAACACCGGCAACGATTAGTGACCTCATACATAAGTATTAAATAAGCGAATACACCTTACTACCTTGAGAATAATGACGTCGACTAAGACTGAACAATCTGCGTGGATTAGTGAGAATACCGATATTCGTACCCTAGTGAACTAGTGTTAATCCCAATACAGTGTAGTGATTATATCTAGCTAACAAGTGTATATATATATATATCTTCCAAGTGTAAAATCTGATAGGTGTAAAGTTTAAAGTGAAAATTATTACGAAAGTGAATATATAGTTCCCCAAATACTTTGTCGTACTATATTTAAAGACGAAGGGGGGGGGGGGGGGGGCTTCCTCCCCTCCATACACAGTTAGTTTTCGGGGGGGTATACTATCGTTCCTGCACACAGAGTTAGCAGTCGGGCTGGTGTGCTACCTAACTCTACCTTGTGCACAGTTAGCTGTCGGGTTGGCACATCCTTAGACACAGAGTTAGCAGTCGGGCTGGGGTCTTCCTTTCGTACACAGTTAGCTGTCGGGCTGGTGCGACACCTATCCTAGATCTCTTCTACGAGGCATATCATCCGAGAAGAAGAAACCATGTAGAGTTATCCCATAACTCATCAATTATTGTAAAATATCCTGGTACGGGACGCTATTTTTATTAACTTATTGGACTTACATTCATTTTATAACAAAACTGGTGATAGGCAAAAAGCCACAAATCCCGTGAATCAATTTGACTCTATCTAAACGTCACGCTGAAACAGCAGAACGTTACGATAAGGTTACAGCTTTCAAAACGCCTGAACGATATTTTGCGTATAATTGACTCTGCTGTAATGGTAATGCACGCCCAGTTATGTTTGCGGCAGAATCACGTGTTGCAGCCAGTTACTTAAATGTTTTACCTTTTTACACAAGTGTTAATAATGTTAGACACCTGTGTGTAGTGAAATGACTTTCAGCAATGGTGACAGTGCTTTTGTGGAAGCTTGATGTTTTATGATGTATAGCAGTATGTATGTCCGTGGTAACTCGTGTCTGTTCTCGAAGTGTGCCCAGGGTTCGGAGCCATATTCGAGCGCCATATGTAACAGTGCTATAAAATCTGCTTACCAAATCAGTGCGTATATTCGTGTTTATACCAACTTAGCAGTAAGTAACTATGAAAGGCTGAAGATGGTGCACATGTTTGCAACTTTTTATAATCAAGCCTAGTGTTATTGTTGAATAAAAAAATAACTGCTATTTTATTACATAAGAAATATAAATCCATAAATGGGCATACAAGTATAACTCAAACCTGCTAATCGTTTGTTTAATCTTTTACTTTCGTTTGTATTCCAATAGTCATTGTAAGTTGCTTCATGGTATGTAATGACCCGATAAGACTTGAATCTGCCGTTAGAACGGAAGATCGTACTACTGAATAAATCAGTCGGGTACTGGACTTAACTGGTTTATATTTTTAACATTTCTCTCCTTCAGTTCAGAGGGATTTCCCGAGAGACCGCTTCACTAGTCAGGAGCGGATCTTGAGGTTTGTAGTCTCACTCCCTGGTATATCAGTGGTCATCGGGAGTTGCTTCGATGGACATATTTATAAAAACATCTATCCACGAGAAGAGGGATCCCACTGCGAATGACCGTATCTCTTCAAGGTCCGGAGTCCGTAGTGCAGTGGTCTCTCATCCTATCCACTCGGCGAGCGACAGGCGATCGTTTCTTGGTATAGGAACGGAACTAGTTGCTCGTATATACCCATTCACACCAATGGAGAGCCACGTTGCCGGGTGACCGTCTCGCTTTGAAGGAACGGAGCTCGCAGTGTTTAGACCTTCCTTACACACCCTTGAGGGATAACGTCTTTCGAGCGACCGTTTCTCTCAGCAAGGAGCGGAACCTAAAGGTGCGTTGTCTTTTCACCTCAAGTTCTTTGCTTTAGCGAGCTTGCCCGCTGCGTCGCCGGAGCTGTCACCGCACAAGGTGTTACATGTCTAAGAACTTTATACTCAGAAACATGGTACCGTTGATCGGTAACTTTGTCCATCCGGGTTAACTTTATCCAGTAAGTAGCATTTTTTAGATTTTGCAACGCAGCCAGGAAATGTTGAAGTAATTAATCTGAATTATTTACCATAGACAGAGCAGTTAACAGCACACATTCCGGAATGTTTATACACTGCCAAGTACGATCCAAAGCAATAATAATAATAAAATAGTTTGCTCAGTAACTACTTAATGCATAAAAATTTGGTCTTGTACTTTTAAGGCAACTAGTATTTTCCTAAATGCTACTGGCTCGCTTTTTTTTATAGTATGTTACTGGGACGAAGCTCATGAATTGTTGTTGCAAAATGTTGAATACTTTGTTTCCTAAAATTGTTTTTAGTTTCCTTTAGCCTAGGGGTAACATTGTCCGCCTAGAATTTTAGAGCAATACCACGGAATTACCAGAAAGGTCTGACAAAATCTTACAAAAAGGTGAACCGACGAGGACTTTTGCAAAAGCCATTGAGGAAGTGATAAATGATGCATTATCAGAGCGTAAGGCAGCTGTAAAATATGGTATCCCTAGCTCAGCATTGCGCTGCAAACTTAAAGGGAAGCATACAAAGTGCCCTGGAACTCTTACAGTCTTCTTCGATGAAGAAGAACAGCAGCTGCTGGCCAGCGCCTTCACTGGTTCGAAATAGGGTTTCATATTAGTCCCAACTAACTTTTCATGTTTTGCTTGAATCAAAGCGCACCACAGAATTTTGCATTTTCCTTATTAATTACACTTATCTGAATCTCAAAATCTGGGCAAAGATATCATTCTAGAGGTAACTTTGTGCAGGGAATTTATTTCTACAATAAAAATAGGAGTGGACAAAGCTACCCCACCCACCGGGGTAACTTTGTCCACACTCATATATTTTTAAATAAATAATTTGTTAACTAAATTTAAATGGAAACATGCATTGATTTCGCTTTGTCCAGAGCTTTGAAAGAAATTTTTCATATTACATTTTGCGAAGAATTACGGATTTTACAAAGCCAAACTTAATTTTTTGGTACAAAGTTACCCCGATCTACGGTAACCAAATAATTTCATTTCCTTCTTAGAATACTTCGGGGAAAAAAAAACTCAAACTCATATCATTACAATGAACTGAACGAGTTTTGGTATTCAATTCTTGGTGCATTCTTGTACAAGGGCTTATTTAGTCAAACAAAAATAAACAAAAAAAAAAAACCGCTGAGAGATCGATGAACTGCTTACACTAATTACGCTAGGTATTAGTTTCAACGTATCGTTTACTGCTGGTGCCCTAACAACGTATGTTACACAAAAGTACTAAAAACACAATTTTCAAATATTATTTTTGTGTAGCTACACGTTTCATCAACTAGTTAAAAAGTTAAGGACGCAAAAGGAAATTTGGGTTGAGAAGTCCGTGTAACCCTGTCAACAACATATGTCCTGCAGGTAAGTACGGCGTGTGTCCATGTCAGGTCAGGAGGATGAAGGAAGTGTCAGATACTGTCCGATGGAATGCATCCGTCTCAGAATATAACAAAAGAATTTAACGTAGAAAAACGTTCTGTACACGCAAAATAAAGCAAGGTTTTGGTTACTGTAGAGGAGAGCATGAGCTGAAAGACAAGATGTAACTGAAAGTATGAAAAGAAATGTGTAAACGCAATGTATATGAAAGGATGTAAATGAGAAAGGAATAAAAGAAATATTGGCTGGTGTGGTTTACTTAAATAAAGGTAACTAAATCTTATTTAACAAGCCCTGATCCTGGTTCAAAGATGGTTGATTTCCACTTGTATGGACACTTTCATATACTACGAGTTTTACATTTGATTCATTTTCCCTGGAAAAAAGTACACTAATACTGAGAAGTACACCAAAGAAAAAATAAATTAGGTAATTACTTTGGTCTTGCACTGGTGAAAACTGCAAAACTAGTGTTGTCCAGTATTTCTGACGAAGGTCAGTACTTACTAATTTGTTATTCGAGTGGCGGGAAGTGACAAAAATAGTGTTATCCAAGATTTTTTACGCTTGCGTTGGTTTTCTGAAGCAATCTGAAAAACTGATAAACGCAAACCGGTTCCAAAATCGACACTTCGCTCTTTCATTTTTACAAATATGCAGTTTTTTTCTTTTTCTTTCTTTCTTTAAAAAACAATCTTAATTAAACTTGAGCGGTATACAGATGTTGTTCGAAGTTAGATTTGGAAGAAAAATAGAATAACAGATTAAAAAGGGGAGAGGAAGGGAGCAAAGTTTAATCCTACAATCGAAAAAATTCTTTACGTAAACGGAATCTTCCCCTTTTCAAACAAGTTTAATATTGAAAATTAACACAGAAAAATTAACACTGACAAAATTACGGACGCCGTGACAGGCACTCGAATCCGGATCTCTCAGTTGCTGGCTAGGTATACTAACCATTACACCACCACAGAACAGCCAATTCTCTGTGTATATGAAATATTCCTCCCGCCTAGACTCTCTCCCAGCCCCTTATTGCTGGCCACAATAGGCGGAGATTTTAGTTGAGGAATCTTTGTACCATCGTGCAGAGGGAAAGGAAAGAATAGACTGCACGATTACTGAAAGAGTCCTCAACTAAAATTTCCGCCTGTTGTGGAGTGCCTGGGCCTTGTTATCAGCAATGAGGATCTGGGAGAGAGTCTACACGAGAGAAATATTCCATATACACAGAGTACCAGCTGTGCTGTGGTGATGCAATGATTAGCATACCTAGCCGGCAAATAGTAGATCCGGGTTCGAGTCCCTGTCACGGCGTCCGTAATTTTGTCAGTGTTAATTTTCAACATTTACCATAAAAAAAGTTATTTGTGAAAAAGGTAATAACAAGATTATTATTATTATTAAAATCATCATAATTATTATTAAGAGTATCAGAGCTATACTAAAATAAAACAACGTACCAAAACAATACCGTAACGAACTCCTGGTATGTATTACTAAATACTACTAATACGATACTACACTAAAATAAGCACTTAATCATACATCTCAGGGAACAGATACAGGACAGAGGTATTATACAAATGGTGCTATTTTAAACTTGCCTTGTTTGCTAGTAGAATACATGGTATTGATGAACCATTTGGTAGCTGCACTTTAGAGTCGAGATCGACTTTCCACTTCTCAACAGCATCAAATGTCGCTGTCCTCGTTACATCAAAAACAATGAATGCACCTACGGCTTCCTTGTAATACACCCTTGTCATATTGCCAAATCTCTCCTGACCTAAACAAATAAAAATGAACTAAATCTACATTGGTTACTAGAATAGCAGTACTAGTGATGTTTGAAAATCAAGAATTCTGACTTACAAACCATTTTTAATTTAGTTTTAAATAATGGTATTACTTTCTATTTAGTCTCCCTTAAGCCGAGGCCAGTAGCAGCACTGCTTAGTAGTCTGCTGCTAGCTCCACCGTCGCTCGTTTGAAGCCTTATTTGAAACCAGATCACGTCCTGAACATGGACGTAGAAGGTAATATAAGATGAATTGTCGATGCTGCTTATACGGAAGAAGAACTAACAAAGAAATAGTTTCTTATCCACCCCTTAAAAGATTTGACACAGACTTGCGACACTGGAATGGAGAGTTGATGAACCAACGATCGGCCGTTAGCAGCGCTACCGTGGCTCCACAAACGTGTTACTAATATACTGGTGTGGCTGCAGTTTCATGTGAAACCTACAATTAAATTCCTGGTATTGCGACGAGCAGCGCCACTTTTTGTGGCCGCTACTCGCGTCGAAGCAAACCAATGTGACAATTAGCAGCGCTGTTGTAGCGCGATCGTGGCTGTGTGTGTACCCCTAATTGATTTCTATTATTCGCCAACTGTGTTATTAGAGGCCTTCATCGAAGGTGCTCTTATGCTTGCTTATCACTCGATGAAACATCTTCGAGGGCTGACTGAAAAGGTCAAAGCCTCACTATGATCCCGTGATACGTTCTTGATCTAAATAACTGCATAAATTTGATACGGCCAATATCCAAATACTGTATGAATACTATAATACATACTTTTCTTGTTTACAGGTCAAGGAAGTGACTGGTCTATTAGACAACCGAAAAACTGAAAGCTAAGTAGAGCAGACATATAAGCGTAAAAGGAAAGAAAAACACCCATCACAGGGAAATTCACCGATATGTGGTTACCGCACTTGGGAGGAAGGCTTCTATGTGCACTCTTAAATAAATAAACAGAAAAACAATGTCGGGCACCGATACGCCTGGTGCATTAACCGAAATCTAGCATGCCTCTTACTGCTACTACTGAGGAAACTGGACAAAATAAAACATATGACATAGCCTTTGACAATCGGATTAACAATACTATTGTCGAAATAGCTAGTCTCTAATGTGAACGAGTAGAATACACTTTAGAAAATGTACTACAGACGTAAAAAAATGTGCTCCATATTGGTTTAAATACGTCTATGCCAGCTCAGAAATATTCGATGAAGTGACTAATTTCTATAAAAAATTAAACCACCCTGGTGCTAATACTCGGAATCTGTACAGCAAGGTTTCAGATTACCTGTTAGAAATTTGGACAATGAGTTTGCCTGGAATTTTTGGACGGTTTGTACAACAATAAGGCGTTAGAATGTGTAATCGAATCTTACACAGCTTGTTTAACAGAATATATACTGTTTTACTACAAATGTAGAATATAAACGAAAAGTAGCCAGAAACACTTACTATACAGGGTGTTTTAGGAGAAAAGGTAAATATTCTGGGAGGTGATTGTACAGGACTAGTACAGCAAAAAAGTTCATATAAACATATATGTTTGGAGATATACTTACATAAAGGTTTTGCAAGGGTGACAAGCGATATCAGTGTCTGAAGCAGTAGCCCTAGAGAAAATCACAGCAAGAGTGAAAGAACATGTTACAGGACACTGTAGGTCACCGCCGGTATGCATAAGTGCTCGAGAATGTCTGTGTATGGAGACTAATGGAAACATTCTCGAGCATCTGCTCTGATACATGTGCATACCGACAGTGACCTACAGTGTCCTGTAACATTTTCTTTCACTGTTGCTGTGATTTTCTCAAGTGCTAGTGCTTCAGACATCGATATTACTTGTCACCCTTGCAAAACCTTTTTGTAAGTATATCTCAGAAATGAAGTCTTAAAACATATATGTTTATATGAGCTTTTTTGCTGTACTAGTCCTGAACAATCACCTCCCAGAATATTTACCTTTCCTCCTGAAACACCCTGTATAGTAAATGCGGAGATGCTAGAAAAATGTCTACCTCTGAATACCTATTAACTATGGTATCATTTATCGTAAAAATTATTTGCCCCATTTTCTTGACTTAAAAAAAAAGTTCATAACAAAATACATAATTACAGTTTTCAAATATGTTTTGCCTGAGAAATTTGACAAGAATACTTACGATGTCTTAGCTTACAAAATGTTACCTTTCTCAGCCAGAATTAAAATTTACAATAGTTCTCACTCTAATTTAAACAAGAATGAAACGATACTACTTCATTTCAGTTCTGCAATATTTCATAATAGAGAAAACGAGGAAAGAGACTGTCACCAACAAATTTAATAAAATATCTTTTTTGTACTACGGACAGTACATGACAAATTACACGGGAAGGAGGAGACAATTTCCTCTAAAACATTCATATTCTCTCGGTACCTGTTAACTGCAACATATACATAATTACAGATACAAGCCTGAGTAATATGATCTTCTAAATGTTTCTTTTTCCCAGCTAACATTTTACACACTGTGTATGGAATTCTAATCCCAGCTAATATTTTACA
>JAGDQP010007481.1:0-14905 GCA_022664845.1 Lepisma saccharinum | reverse complement strand
ATTTTACACACTGTGTATGGAATTCTAATCCCAGCTAATATTTTACACACTGTGTATGGAATTCTAAAAGAGTTTACACTCGCTTGTAATAATTTTTCTCTGATGAGTTGAAGGAGTCGAAGAAATTAAACATTTATCCGCATAAGATAAATTTATTACAACTCAATATAAACCACAAATAAGATATGCACAGAACACAGTGCTCGCAAGGCGTGAACACAGAATAATAATAATAAAAAAAGAAGTTCGTAACAATCTCGAAGCCGCAACAGAAATCTTCGTCAGACAATGTACCCCTGAGAGATCTTCAGGTTTGACACCTAAATATATACAAACAGAAGATATCACATCACTTCCGAAAGTTCCCTTTCCAACAGTTAATGACCAGACAGGCCAATTAAAAATTGCACTAATCACTGTCAAGAGATACAATGAAAAAAAAATAAGTAAAAAAAAGCAGAAATAAGTTGGTCTTCTTGTGTGTTCACGCATTGTCAGCATTGTGTCCTGTGTATATCTTATCATGACGCGAAAGCAAGGCCTGTATGTTATTACAAAACCGTAAACCAATAAGGTACAATGGTTTCATCTTTTATCTGAATGCGCCCCCTGCTATAGATTATACAGTCGAACTGGCTCAAATAGGATCTCAATGACTCACACTTTCATCCGGATTAAACAGGTTCCGTTTTAGTCACGATTCACTGCATGCATGTTAAAATGGATGCTAAATGCAAAATCGTGGTGCTTCTGAATCGTTGTCTAAATTCGCAATATGTGATATGGCAAATGGAATTCTGTACTTCAGAACTCAAACTACACAACTTGAAAGAAATGCAAAACTGCAATTATCAGCAACAGGCTAAGCTTACAAAAGCGGCAAAGTCAAGTACTCTTTAATATATATATATATATATATATATATATATATATATATATATATATATCTGCAAATAATTATTTCTAGCATGAACGTTTCGAAGTTCGTGCATTAGTATTTGAACGAATCCGTAGTTATTTAAAGTAATCGCTATAAACATGAACTGCGTTTATTATTAAGCACTGCACCTCGTATTGACTTAAATCCAGAGCCAAACATTACTATGCTTTTGTTTCTCACAATGATTACTCTATATTACAATTCTCATGTATTTTAATTACAACTTCCTTATCAAGATATCCAATATAGTAAAATAAAATGCATTCACCTAGAACTCTCTACTACGCTCACACACATTAAAAAATTGTAACGCACCGAATTCTTACATTTTCTTCGTACATTTAAATTTTACGCCCATATATATAATTGAAATAATCTAGTCTAAGTGACTGAACATGACAAATCTGATTGAAAGGATTCCCCAATAAGATAAAAAAAACAACATCATTTTCCAATTCAATTAAAGGTATTCAACAGCCCTAAATAAAAGCAGTTATGGAATTAGTGACCACTTACGGAATTACATAATTACCATATAATATTCTTGCCTGCACCGTTGTTGTTAGGTAGGCTTGCTTACATGTTTCCCTTTGGAAACCGTGACTCTCTCTCTCTTTTTTAAATTGAAGATTTTAAGTACGGCAAAACTGTCTTCATCCACTTTCTTACAGGGTAAATTTAGTTCAATAAACATCAAAGAAAGTGGAAGACAATCGTTCATCAGAAAATGGGCAATATATAAAGAAAAAAACATACACACATACATATATATATATATATATAAAAGGTAAAATTATGATAAGAAGAAAGGGATTACCTACAGCTTGTTCTATAGGTGAACACACGCACCCACTAACACTTATACGTACAGAAATCTTCAATATTTCGGTGAATTCACCTTCTTGCTCGGAGAGTAACAGACCAGTCGGTTGTTACTCTCCAAAAAAGAAGGTGAATTCACCAAAATATTTATAAGAACTTATATAGATAAATAATTTCCAAGAAAGTGCCCTGAATCCTCTAGGTTTCGGGAAAATTGTGTCCGTGTCCCCGGGGCCGAAACAAACCACTGATTCGATGTAATTATTCGAACAACGTTAGGCGCTGTTTTTGCGGAGATCGGAATTCTATTCTTGCGCGATATATGATCGTAGATAACACGTCGTCCTCTACTAGTTACTTAATACCAAAATGCAATCAAAGTAAAATAAAACAGACATTCCTTCTTAAAGCAGTCCCATCGCTAACAAAAATATGTTTTCTGGGGTCTGAAAGCTGTTATGATGGTTATTAATAGTTTATGGAAGTGACAGTGATCGGATAATGACAGGAACTATCTCCTCTTGTTTTCTCAATACTCATAACTTACCAATCATTTTTAGTTCTCTGTACAATAAAGAAAACATACTTTTTCATGTCAAAAGCATTAAATACTAAATTAAAAATTTTGATCCAATTTAAATTTTACTAAAAAAAATTGAAGGAATAAACACGATAAATGTTAACTTCAGCACATAGCGCGTTGTAATTCTCACCATTTGGAAAATTTGCATTTAAAACAATCACATTCTATTTTATTTCAAATTATCGCAATTTTTTGCTGACCGGGACAAAATTACAAACCGATCAGGACAACGGGAACTGACCAGTCAAACTGGGAAGTACGGCAAGCTATGAGGTACTTTATAAACCTCTCTTAAGTTTGTCCTTGTTCGCATTAACATACTCGCTCTCGCTCTCTTTCTGTGTGTGTGGATTACTTTTATGTAATGTCATAGAATCACATATGCCTGGATTTTAAATCAAGGAATTCGTCTTAAAGTAATTATCTTCCTCTGTTTGTTGATACACTGTCAAGTTGTAAAATGTAGCAGCTCTACATAAAATGTGTAAGTACTCATGATTCCGTACACAAAACTTAATATATGAACATAGTTACTAACAAAGTTTATTTCCGATATATGATACACGAAAAATAGTGCGTTAAAAGACCATAAAATTATATACATATGTCCATATATGCCTCTTCGAAGCAAGCCTCCACCCCACCCCCCATTCCTGTAGCCTTCAAGCTGTCAGAAAGGTACAATTTTATTTTCATTTTTCGTGACAAATCATAACGAATCCATATTCCACAAAATATTCTATCGTTAATAAGTACAAAGAAATTATCATTCTTCTAGCATCTAAATGTATTGTGTTCATAAACAACTTGATACTGAAATTGACTTGAGTACTAGAGAAATATAAAACGAGAGACTAACTTACCAGCAATATCCCATAATTGTAATCTGATAATAGTATCTGCATCCCAGTTGAGAACTTTAAGTGCAAAATCAACACCTATTGTGGCACGATAATGTTGTGAAAAAAATTGATGAACATATCGCTTTATGATGGACGTCTTTCCTGTACCTAGTTCACCAATAACTAGTATCTTATATAAATGTTCTCGCTTCTCGCCCGGTTGGGCCTAAAAAGAAAATCAGAATGCATGTTAGAATATGTTCGTTAATAGTATAAATATAAAAGAATTATGAAAAGCGCTAAAAGTTAATTCACTTTTATGTGAACTCAATGGGATTGACTGTAAACTTTATTTATGTATCCGTAACTTTTAAATATAAAATAAGAGTTGAATTTAAAAGAAAAGCTCCGAAAACGGATTTGAGTTGGAAATAATGTCCCGCTTAGGACTATAACAAATGAAAGTGGCATAACTTTTTTATTTACTAAAATATTGTTCAAACTTTTTACACACACACACAACAACTCAGAAAGTTTTTTTTTTCTTTTTACAAGTGAAGGAAACTATGAACTTCAACGTGTGCACCGTTAGTTGCGCGGCAATGTAGAAACGGTATTCCGCTTCAATCCAAACGTTCTCAAGAATCTGTGGAGTGACGTTGCTTATTGTAACCACAATTCCTTGACCCTCAGACCTTGAACCGGAGTGGAATAAACCTGGTCCTTAACAAATTTCCATAAGAAAAAGTCACACACAGTAAGATCTGGTGATCATGGGCCATGTTATGAGCTTTGAACCTCTTCCAATCCATCTTCCATTGAAATGATCATCAAGGAAGTCTCTGACGACATGAGAAAAAGGGCATGGAGCTCCGTCATGTTGGAGGATGGTTCCGGGTGGAAGTGGGGGCAAGGCATATTCTGACACCATGCTGTAGACGAAATCGTCTCTGAACAAGTTTCACAGACTTTAATTCCGCCAGCGATAACACACAAAACAACTTCTGTTGAGGCATCCACATGATGACTGGCTAATGGCAGGCAAGCGAAAAGAGTTTAACGACTTTGTGGCTACTGCGCAAGCGCAACTGGCACTTGATGCATTGTTAACAAAACTTTCTGAGTTACTCTCCACAGTGGTAGAAGCGTACCGTCATTTTAATAATTTGTTTCATTGTTATAATTTTTTTCTTTTATTATAGTCCTAAGCGGGACACCCTGTATATAGAAAACTTACTAAAACATTAGAAACGAAAATGAAAGTTGTCCGAACCGTCCAAAAACTTGTCAGTAGTTCAGAAAGCGACTTGCATGCTAGATAATTGATCAACATCAACTTTCGCAAACTGACATAGTTGAGTTTACTTGCGATGCGATTAAAATACAAAACAAACAAAAGAAAAAAAAAGAAGTGACACCACAACCTTTCCCCACAATATATTCAATTTCAGTCAAACTGCTTTCACTTTCACAGGATTATTAGAAATGTCGTTATGAGTTGAAACCAGTTCAAAAATGTGGAGTCCAGTTAACTGTTCGGTAAGATAAATGAGCGAAGTTAAAGTTGATGAAAACAATATTCTACTATGAATTACTGATAGCTAACGTAACACTATATATATATATATATATATATATATATATATATATATATATATATATATATATATATATATATTTATTTCTAGGACACTAAAAATGTAAGGGTAAATCTGATTTGTTGTATTTTCTGCAACAAAAGTAAGTTGAAGAACAAATACAATTCTGGGAACTTGAGAAGTTACTTTCCTGTACCTGCCAAGAAAACCCCAAGAGAGAAGTGTAATCTCACAGAGGTGCAACGAAATATCCGGACACGAAAAATGAGGCTCTATTTAACAGAGGCTTTGTGTCAGAGATATTGACACGAAACTTCATATTGCTTGATCCTAAAAAATAGCCTTCTTCTATTATATGGATGACACATTTTGCTGTTGTGTGCTGTTTGTAATTACAATTCAAATAATACACAAAATGCATGGAAATTATGTTCGACATTGGATATAAACATACGACAGTGCGAAATAAAGTACATATGATATACGCTCGCGTAATGTCCGCACCCTAAAAATCACAGATTTCCTCTACTTAAAAATATTATTATTCAATGTGTGTGTCTTGTGTTTGTGTATGAGTTTACAACTAGTATGTGCTGATGAGATTGGAAATGATTTGCAAGGACAAAATGAAGGAAAGATTTTACGAATTGTTTATTGATTTTAAACAACCACAAATTTGGTTATACTACAACTAGTATATCTTCATTTAATTTTCATACAATTAATTATCGGTATTACATAGGAGGTTCAAAGTGCAACTTATATTAAAATCAATGACGCAAAACTGCGCGTTTTTTAACGACCCGCGTAAAGTCCACACCCGTATTTTGGCGTTGCAATTTAGTAAAAAAAAAGTGCGGACATTACGCGCGAGCGTATACAGTAGATACGCAGAAAAATCTGGGATTTATTCTCCTATATTTAAATAAAGTAACAATACATCAATTATTAATATAATGCAATTTTGCCTTGGAGGTCGAAGAGGTAAACCCTATAAAAGTCGACGCGCTGATCATCACAACTTTAAGATAGTGTAAACGTATATAATACTGATACCAACATTGATTTGAACGTGAAATGTTAGTTCTTAAAGAGGAAGGTGTTCGTTTTGGTATTTACATATTATTATATACATTACATTTATAATAAGAAGAAAATATCGTTCTGATTATCTTGTTGATTATTTCGACTTGTTCACAAAGCGAGATTTGAAAAAGATGTTCAATTTTTTTAAAAAGTTTCAGTTGTTTCCGACATTCAGTGACATCCTAATCGAATCACCTGTCACATTTATCTGCATGTGCCTTTCTTTTCTCTCTGAATCTGCTCCTCCAGATACTCGTACTGTGGGTCGATTTCCTTTTAATAATCTGTACTACGACCAAATCCTTCCTTTTCTCTTTTAACCTTACCATCATCACGAAAATAGACCAGAGCGAGTGCGAACTGAATACATGGGAAGAATGTACGACATTCCTACTATTTCATCTAGGTTTCAATATTTGTTCTTAATGAGAACATTTTCTTTATGACAAAAATTTCCCTTTTCACGGCCACGCGAAATTCAGAATTGAAAATGAGTATCTTCATACACCATCAACTTCTCAAACGATCTTGTTATACTGAGAATATAAAACCCTATATTGTCAAAGGGTATTCAATTATCAAGTTGCATCAATGTGGAATTGAATTCGCTCCAAACCCAACCAAAGCAAACACATAACAAGGTCTGTTTCTCTCGTCTCCTTCAATTTCACATACTTGCTTAACTCCCAATATAAAATCATTTTCTAGTTTGTTTCAAATAGCATATCTTCGCTTCCGTTTCAAAAAGCATATCTTCGCTTCCTATTACTACCATAATCTTTTTGTATCAAATGGGTAGTCCAACGAAACTGTTCGATTTTATGCTGTTTCACTTTTCTCTTTATTCTCTGTATTCATTTTTTCCTTGCTATCTATTCAATTCTTTAGAATTTATGTAATTGTTAAACACAAATAAGAATCAATTAATTGTATCAAGAATCTTCTCTTTGCTGAATATACATTACACATTTTATTAAGATTTTTAAAAGGTAAGTAAATATCGAGAATGCGTTGTTTTTATAGGTCATCTAGCTATTTAAGCTTACCATATGTAAAGAACTGAGCTTTGATGTAATGTAACACCACACAGAATTTTATTATAATTAAAAATAAATCAAACTTTCATAACCTACTTTTCATGTCGTTTTCCAAAGACACCTACTCCACTGATTCCTCTTTCCTCCAGGTTCGAATAAATCATTCTATATTCTGAATCTAGAATTTCACGAGTACATTTCCATAGTCCTATTGCATCTATACATTTGTCTAAAGATCTCGTAAATTTTCCCACTTGCTTTTAACAGTGACGGACACTGCATATTCAGATCTGTCTTCTTTCTGTTGCTGTTTTCAACTCCGTTTAGTTTCTTTTCTTGCGCAATAACCTCTCCCAAGACCCTCCCGCACAACCGAATAGGGGAATAGTTTACGTCCGGAATATTTTGTTTTAAAGTAAAGGCAAATCATTGGGCTATACTGATTTGCAGTGCCACATCTGCGTACTGCGACTGCGTCTCGGAGGAAAAGTTTAGTGAAAGGAAGTTATTGCCTTCTTCCAGTAACAGGAGAAACAGTGAATGATAGCTTCATCGCTGCTATCCGGAAAAAATAAACATTACAGAATAATAAATAGTACGGAATACACTGACGAACTTTGAGGGAAGTTCGTACATAAAAAAGGAGAAAAAATCTAGTCACCAGGGTGGAAATTATGCCGTGTATCGAACCAACAGCCTGCAGAAAGCGAGGGAAAATGAACTTTAGAGCTTCATAATTCCAATACCATTAAAAGCAGAGTTGATGTGGCAGGGACTTCAAACTTCTTAATCCAAATGCATACTCTAAAATTGTGCAACGGCTGCGCAAAAGATACCCCCCAAGAAAGTACTCATTCTCTTAAGTAAAGATGAGTTGAGATGAGTATAAATAAGATTACTTTCCAGCAGATAATAATTGGTTTGCGCCAAGTCGAGATTTTAAACAGATTCCAACTGCAAAAAACTTTGTCTATCAACTGCGTGGCTGCATAACAAACAGGTGTAAGAATTACATAATTCCCAAACGTTTAGTTTACTTCAAGGTGTTCAGAGATCAGTAACAACAAAATCCCCGGACTTTTTCCAGTTTTCCAGACGAAAAAGATTGAAACATTTTGGTTAGATTAAAAGTAAGGATGACGGACTAAGTAGCTTGAATATAAATTCCTGCAAACACCGCTTCTCTGTTCCGCTCTATGGGCAAGAATATCCACATACTCGGCAGAACACGGAGAAATCCTATAATTCCCTGACTTTTCCAGGTTTTCCAGACTGCTAGAGACCCTATTATTTGATGTCAATGTCCAGTCGGAAGATGGTGCTTATGTACGTAAACAAAAGCAGTGTAGGGTAACTATACGACCGCGGTGTTCTAATAGTCAGAACCATCACGCTTCAGTTGACGAGTCACAAATCTTCGGTTTTAAATCCCAGCCTTGAAAGATCTTTGTGTAATATTTAAATTTAACAGCTTAATGAAATGAGATGGACTGAGGTTGTTAGTTACTAAAAAAACGCATAAAAACAAACTAAACTTTTGTCTCAACTCATATATTAAAGCTAATTTTTCCCTTTTAGGGAAATAAAGAGCTTAACTACATGGGTCAGCACGTTTTCTGGGGAGGTGATGGCCCATGCAGTTTGAAGTTCCTGTTTTCCAATCATACAATCCGGAAGAGTTTTTCTGTGCTATAAACTTAATTGAAACTTACACCGACAGTTGGTTACAGAACTATAATATTATATACAAGTTGTTATGTATTGTTATTCATGCGTCGGTTTCTTCCGTCTTTGCATATTGTCTATGTATGTATTTGTTAATAATTACGAAGCGTAAACAACATACGACCTGCAAAGTTCAACTGAAAGTAGTTCTGCGGTTTATATACATGTCACTATGAATAACCAGATACGGTACTCGGTTCGACCGATATCCCTTACAATACTGTCAAAATGATTACACATACATCCTTATTCCTTAACCCATATACAGAAATTAGCATAAACAATTCCCCGAATAGGTAGATGAACACTGGTCGTAGCTCTGACTGGCCATTAAACAGAAACTTGTTTTTCTTCTTTTTCTTTAAATATTTCACCTTAGGTTATTTAAATGACTTGGTAGTTAAACAGGGTCCTAGTAATGAAATCTACTTAAGTTTAAATTTTAGCTATTTGGTATAAAGGTACTGAAACTGATCAGACAGACAGATGAAATGGACGAACGACGAAATACAAGCTATCCAATGAAGGCCAACACAGAAAAAGAACCTGTAAAAGTTGTTTAACCAGTCTTTATACAGTGTCCAGAAACCTTCCGCAACGTCAATGTAATATAAAACTTTAGTAATATTCCATATCATATTAAAAAATTAATGAAACGTTCAGAGCTCACCGAAGAATTTTCAGCACTCTCCCATCTGTTTTCTCAGCTTAGCCTAGTAGACGAGTCTCTAGGTTACGTTAAGTGTGCACAGAAAGAAACTTGATTCTGATAGTGGTCATTAAAGATTAAAATGAATTTTATGGGCGGTAACAGCACTATGGCTTACGCCCGTCCCGAGATAGTGGTCATGTTAGAAAGTGTATGGAAAACCATGTCGTTACCCCCGGGGTGGTCTACAACTACGCTGGATAGGGAAAGTCTCATAAAACATCAATCACGGAATTGATCATAACTAGCTTACTAAACATAGTAAGGCAATAATTATTTTCATTTTTATGTAGGTAATAAAATTCTCTCTAATGAATGTCCTGACACAAATATCCATATCTTTAATAATTTCTGGGCTAAAACATAATTTTGTCAGACATAAGCCAAAATTAGATTTTTCGAGTAAAAATACTAATTTTCCTCCGTTTATCAGTATTATTAGTTTTATTAACAATACGTATAACAGAAATAACTATTTCCCGCACACTGAAATAATTATGCCCAAACAGTTTAGAAACCGTGCTTTTAAGGAGGCGGCTGCGCGCCTATCCAAGCAATGCCGACATACGTGTCACCTCTGTTGCTTACTCAGCTCCGTTTATCCTTCAGTTTCCTACAAGCAATTGTGAGTGTTGTGAGTTATTATTAAAACTAATGACACGGCTTGTTATATGTGCCGGCATTATACTTTATTATATTTGGAACTGTATAGTGCGTTCCAAAAGTTACTGAACCTGCTAAATATTACACTAAAACACACTGAAATATACCGCTGTGTATTTGGAAAGTATTTAACATATTAATCAACGAAATAGCAATCATCATTCAAGTACTATTGTAAACATGATGCCGAAGTCAAAAAATAATTTTGTTCCTATGTATATTCCTGCACAAACATGGGCAGCGATTAGGGGGGGGGGGGCAGTTACCCCCAACTTTTTCCGACCACTCAATTAGTGAAAATAGGATACTGAAAGGCGTTAAAGGAAAAGGGGGGATTGCTCCCTGATTCTCGGTAATTTGTCACCCACTGACCATACTAACAAAAAAATAAATAAACTTATTAAGAGTTCATATCATTTTTTATCGGTTATTACGAGATATTACAAAATTAATCTTTTCACGGTTGTTCTGTTTCAGTAATTGCATAATTCTACAAGCTGAGAACTATCACAAAGTAAAGTTCGTAAGTGAGAATCTTGACATTAGCTACAGGCCGTTTGTTGAATGTGGATTGTTATTTATGGCCTTTAGGCATTTTTAGCTTAGTCCGGAATAGTACAGGGAAAATGATGTAATGAGAAGTCGGCCAGGGCCTAATTGAATGGAACCATTCCAAGCATTTACCTGCGTGACAGAAAAAATCATGCTTGTGTTTCGTGTGTTAAGTATACTATAAGCTGAGCATCCCAATTCTGTTCTTAAGTATACTATAAGCTGAGCATTCCAATTCTGTTTCAATACAGGTTTTGTAAAACAAACTATTGGTTAATAAAAATGGTGAAAGAAAAGCAGATCAATGGAGCGACCGGGAATGGAAGCCGGGTCCTCCAGTTTCACGTTGCATGTCAGCGGTTATCTGCCATTGAACTGTCGCCGCAACAACCAATTTCTCTTACATACTGGATATTCCTTTGACCTGGAATTCCAAAAGTATTCCTCAATTAAAATCTTCACATAGAGGGGAGTGTATCAGAAAATTGTACTTGGAAGACGTGGCATTATATATCAGCACTGATTGAATGGTTCAGCTGAGGTCCAAGGAATATCAAATATGCAGAGTGGTTGGACGATAATTTAATGATAGGACATCAGTCACCTGGCATGCAACTGGGGGCCCGGAATCGATTTTCAGTCGCTGCAGTGACTGGCGTATCGCTGCATTTTCATGTTACTATATAGATGCCATTTTTGTAAGGAAGTAAATTGTTTAGTATTGTCTTCAATGACATTCTATAATATATTAACACGATCCTATCTATTTTTTTTTTATAAATATGTTTAATATTTTTGTGTATCCCCGTTTCTTGCTAAATGTATAATTATGAACAGCTGTCCATGCACAACTTTCTTCTAACTGAATCGTGTTTTCTATATATGAAATGCTAGTACTGTAGTTGCTTTAAGTTAATAATATTTATTTGACAATAACACAATAAAAATCACAATATAGTTTATTAAATTAGGGCCCGGATACGCATGTAATTATTTTAATTATAATTGTGTAATTATGTTTTCAAAAATGTAAAAACAAAAAAAAAAGAAGAAGAAGTGCCTAAAAAAATATGGGTTGAATATGGACAAAAAGTGACAATTTACATTTAACAACTATTAATTACACAAAATAATACATTACGTACTGCAATTAGTGTTATACGAAAGACATTGCTATTAATTATATATATTCATATGCTCTTAGGTGAGAAAAAAACGAAAGTAGCGGCTACATAAAATTTGGTGGTTTCGGAATATATTGGAAATAATGCTTTTTAATGTCTGCACATATGTTACACGAAAAACTTAAACAAGAATAAAATGTTATTGCTACTTGCAAGCATACTGTTTTGTTTATTTAAAGATTTCAATATACAACCCAATTTCAGCCATTTTACACCGGCTTCGAACCCGGATCCTTCCAATTACAAGGTGAGCACCTCTTCCTGACATTACAGTGTAGAGCACTTTACATTTTCTGATTTTCAACTAGAAAGGAATGTCGATTGTCAGGTAGAAAAGAAGTGTTATAACGCTAAAAACTTCTTTCTGCATCACACGATGTTATCGCCACAAATCTGAACTTGGATAAACAATTAGTTTTAAAAATGCAACGGCGAGGATTTATTTGTATATATTAAAATTACATATAAATTAAAAAAAAAATGTATGCTGAAGTTTAAACGAAGAAATTACAACGAATTACAGAAAACAATAAATTCAGTCAGTATTACTTTAAAATTAATACATTTACTTAAAATCATTATACACGAAATTAATTTGTTAAGCAATTGTTAAAATATGTATACGGGGAGAAAATGCATTAAAATATGTATCTAAGTATAAAATGTGCCAAAATATGATTTAAAAAAAAGTGAGAACAACCGGCCCCAAACGAATCACAATCACTCAGTTCGCCCAGGTATGAATACATTTCAATTATTAAAAAGAATCTTAATTAAATTATTATCGGGCCCAATTTATTATATAAATAGTGTACAAGAATATCCTGTTATTTATGCAATCTCACTTTTGAAAACTCCACTAGATTATCATACATATTTTACACTGAAACAAATATTGAAGGGTTAACTCCCCCCCACACACACACACACACTTCTGACCGGCAATCGCCGTCCATGTGCAACACAACCCATTTATTTAACATGTTGCAACATTTCTTGGTGTCAGCAGAGATTGTGCATGGCTGCTCATCGAACATGAGAAAGAAACCCTTTAAAATCTTATAAAGTTTGTGCAGGGGTACTAGTAATGTATTCCAGACATGTCAACTCTCACGCAAAAATGAGTGAGAGATTCTGTGGTTTAACGTTTGTATAGTAACTCTTTAGCATTTCTTTCCTTCCAGATTGGCAACTCTTGCGCATTCGAATTTCTCTAGGTTGACGTGTCTGGCATTCCAAACATGTAGGTTTTAAGCCCCTTGATAACGAAGCTATAAAAAAAAGGGGGGACCTTGTAATCAAAATCAAAAGTCAAAATAAATCTCAGGAACCACAAGGTGTAGGGAGATGCTTGAGGTGTCGCTGCAAAAAGTCGTAGCTGGAGTAACTCGGAGCCGTTGGAACAGTCTTAACTGGTGCAGTGGTTCACTGTTGTTAACTCATTTTTCGTAAAATCAATTGTCCAAGTTGTTCCGTTCCGTTATACCGGTCTGCACTAAAATTGGCATACACATTACTCGACGGAAGTAAATGCAAAGGAATGAAGTGGTAAAATATTATTTATTGGTCCACGTAAGTCGGGTGACAATATTCCATTGTTACTTTCATATATTTCTACATATTTATATGTTTTAAAAGCATATTTTAATATTTTTTAATACAGACTTCTTTATCCTAAAATAAATAATAACCAGCAATGACATGGGGTTTTGCTGGTTGCCGCACACTTCAGGATTTGTTTCATAAAACAGCTAGAGAGAGAGAGAGAGAAAAAAAGCTTTTTAAGGACATTCTTTTCTTAAACAATTCGTACTAAAAAGTAAAAAATAATTTTGTTTATGCATGAATAAAAAGAAAAGCACGTGGCGCGCTCTCCTGTAGTCACATAAATTCTTGAATTGGCGCGCCCCATGCTTTTTATTAATGCATAAACAAAATTATTTTTTACTTTTCAGCACGAATTGTTTAAGATGTCTTTAAAAAGCTTTTTTTTTTATTATTTTTTTCTTCCTTAAAGGAGTAAGCTACCTCCTTTCAGATAACTTCTAGTTTAATAATAAGTTACTCTCAGTTAAACTAAATAAAATCAGGAAAACAACGGCACAAACTATCTCATTTCTAACATTGGAAATCATCGCGGAATTACTTCCTTACGGAAAGAACAAGAACACATGGGAAAAGAGAAGAATTGAAGAGTAAAAGTAAACGTTCTAAGTGCCATTTTTATTTTTAACTTTTGGTAACAGGCATGTTCGATGTGTTTACCAGCACCAGGGCGTTTTAACTGAGGAAGTGGAGAACTGGAGAAGTTCAATTTTTCTGCCGCTTGGTGGTGCTAGCTAGCTCTGTCTGGTGCCACAAGAGGACATCTATACACACTAGGGATGGCCAAAAGTTTCCGGATCCGGATCCAAAATTATCCGGATCCGAAAAAAGCGGATCCAGATCCGGATCCGAAAAAAGCGGATCCAGACCCGGATCCGAAAAAAGCGGATGCAGATCTGGATCCGAAAAAGTGGAGCCAGATCCGGATCCCAGAAATGCGAAGCCAGATCCGGATCGTCGTACAGGCAGTAACGCAGAAAATTTATTTTGGTGGATAAAAGTATCTCACTCTATTTCACAATTACTGAAACAGGTACCTGTGAAAGCACAAAAGGTGTCAAGGAATTTCTCAACGCTACCCTCCTCCTACAAGTAACACCATGATGGTGAGAGGCGGCAACACTGCAGAAATCGAAAATGAGTGATTCCTCCCCTTCCTTCTCAAAATCGACTGAATCCACCCCCTCCTTCTACCTGCAAGATGAGGACAAGACAAGAAGATCCCAATCAAAAGGACAGCGATTGCCTCTACAAAGTTTAATGTCAGAATCAGTGATTGCCCCAAAACGTGTGGGAGAAAAGAAAAAAAAGTAACCTGATTTTAACTAAGCCGCTTGGCGGGGTCTTACCGTAAATTACATTGTAATGATGTACAATGAATTAAAGCATGAATGTAAAACCTAAATGAAAGCAATTTTTAAAACAAGAAGGTTGGTGGGATTCAACCAAGAGCCTTCTGTGTAACACGCCGCCGTGATAATGCATACACAAGATAAAGCTAGAAGCAGGCATTAGTGTGCATTGTGGTGTGCCTTACAAACAGAATAAAAAATAACTAG
>JAGDQP010007480.1:14324-67070 GCA_022664845.1 Lepisma saccharinum | reverse complement strand
AACTGTCTCGGTTGGTACCCAGACAGTTAACGTATCAATACAAACAGAGTCTGTTGTGCATGACGACACTCCGAAGCCGCCCAAAGAATCGGAGACTTCTAGCAATATGCCGCCGGAGAGTCAGGGACAAAAAACACCTGTGAAGAGCTCTAGAGCTCCACGGGTTAAGCCTACTTTTAGTCCCTATAAGGTCTCCAAATTAGCTCGAACTTCACCTCTCGCTACGAGCATTAAGACTTTGACGAACGTTTTGGCTGCACAATTAGCTCAGGACGAGTGTGTAGATACTATCCATCAACCAAGTTCATCTTTGTCCTCCGACATGGTTGAGGACCCCCTGATGGATATAGATTTTAATCTCGTTGGAAGGAGAGGGAAACCTAGGTATAAACCTAAACTGAAACGGTAATCTTTTACTTGTTTTTGAAGATTTTTATGATTTCCGTTTATTTTATAAGATTATGCTCCTTTGCTGTTAAGTTTTATAGTGTAGTTTTGTTTTATCTTGTGAAGTCCCATTTACAGGCTTCCATTAAGTTTTATAGTGTAGTTTTGTTTTATTTGTAAAGGCCCGTTTACAGGCTTGGTTTTTATTCTGATTGTGAAGACCTTTTACATCTTCATCTTTTATATTATTTTATTATTTTAATTAACAGCTATTTTTAGACGTGACAAAGATAAGGGGCTTCCCCGTATCGGGACGGGCGTAAGCCATAGTGCTGTTACAGCCCATACAATTCATTTTATCTTTATCTTTATCTACGTAAGTTCAAGGTCATCTTGAATATCTCAGTAATCAAGTCTTCGCTCTTTTTAAAATCTTAATTACGTGTTGGGACAGATACTAATCATTTAGTACTAACATTGATATATCTGGAGGCTGACTCTGTCTGTGATTAAGGATGCTCCTTTTCATTAACTGTTACCATAGTATTGCCATTTTTTCCTCCCAGCGAAAGGCTGACAAGGGATCATTAGATTTTCTGAATTTGGTTTTTGAAAATGCGTAGTACCATTGGATAAGGCATCCAGAGAAACCCCGAAAACAGATTTTTATCGGCGGAACCTAAATAGGAATGAAGAAAAATGATGTCAAAAAGAAGAAAAAAAAAACTCCTCCGCTCGGGCATGACAAACGTGTAACGAAGGTCATTGGGACACGAACGAAGATATCTCTGCTCGTTTTTTTGCAATTAGGCTGAGATGGAATAGAAGAAACTGTGGGAAGAGATTCGGTCAGAGGCGCTGTAGTCAGAAAGGACATGAATTCGATGGCTGAAAATGCATAGTATACCATTACGCCATTCGATAAAACAGATAAGAAATCGATTTCACAAAATCGTAATGGTCTCTTGAGAGAAATAAATCACACAATTACTTGTACACAACCTTTTCTTGTGGTTCGCAACCCTTTTACTTGTGCTTTTTACTATTTGCAAAATATCTGTTTGGAATTTTCTTTAGGTGCTCTTCCGAATGGTGCCATGCTTTTCAGCAGCGGTACCCAGTTAGGGATGGGGAGAAATGACGTCAAAATCTTCCTTTTCAACCACTGAAGGCGCTGCAGTCATGAAATAAATTGCTTTAAATGCATGGCACCATTCGAAAGAGCACCTACAGAAGCCACGAAAAGAAAATAGTATTTTCTTTTTCACAAGAGACCATTACGACTTTATGAAATCGATTCCTTATCTGTTCTATCGAATGGTGTAATGGTATACAATCCATTTTCAGCCATCGTATTCATGTTCTTGCTGACTTCTGCACCTCTGCTATGGTCCCTTCAGACTAACTAGACCGACCGACTTCCTTCTTACAGCATCTCTCGTACCCCATCCCTGTATGATTGCAAAAAAGAAAAGAGCCGAGACATCTTCGTTCGTGGCCGGCCTTGGTTACACATTTTTCGTGCCCGAGCGGAGGCTTCCCCCCCCCCCCCTGTCCATCCCTATTTAGGTTCCACCGATAAAAATCTGTTCTCGGGGTCTCTTTGGATGCACTCTCTAATGGTTCACAAAATCGTTGATGGTCCCTTGTGAGATGCTTCCTATCAATGTAACACAAGAGGAAGCATAGAAGTGATTCACTTCTTATGGTTGGCAACAGCTTGTCTCGGCCTTAATTAGCTAAACAACAGCTCAAGAGGGAGACTTATAGGTGGAGCCTGATTTTCCTACAAAAATGCTGTTTTTCTTAAATAAATAGAAGAGTATTTATGTCAACATCTCATTACCGGACATACATATGTGTGTCAAAAGAAGGGACGAATTGCCTCGTGGCAGCACTTCAGGTCCTGAAGAGTGAGGTTGAGTTAATAACAGTGAGTCGCATTCAAAAACAAATGCAGCTGGTATATTCGCCGAGAATAATCGAAACCTGGCTTTAGTGTGCCAAGCCAGGTGTGTGTTACATTAGTGTTACACATAATGTCAATTTCTTGTCTACCATTCAACAAGAATTTGTGTCTATATGTAAATTATTTCATTTGTTTATATGTACGCCTTGTGATAATCTTGTGTGTAGTTTGATTTAGCCTCAATTCTTATCACTCTTTTCTGTTACAGATTGCAGCAATAGTTCATTCAAGGCAATCTCGTGTTAGTTTTGATACCATGTGGATGGAGGATTTGTACGAGAAAGTAATCCTCGAAACCCAAGGAAGCAAGATTACTCCATTGGTGATAAATCCTGGTCGCATTCTTCTCACTTCTTCAAGGCTGTATTTCCAACCATACAACAAATTGGAATCTGTGAGTTGAACGGTAATTAAATAATAAGGTTTACTTAAGTGATTGTGTTTGATGTAAGTCGAATTCATTTCTTTGTAGTAACATCAGTATGCAGATTTTTTTTTTTAAAGTAACTTAGTAATCAGATACAATCTTCCGTTGAGTAAATCTTGTAGTATGCTTTTGAGTAAATCTGACGCATTCACGTTGAATCGGAACTCTATAATAGCTGCTAAGTACTACCATCACTACATTGCCCCCAATTCGTATATTCACACTAGTTTTGATGAATTTGGAATTAACAAAAGAACTTAGACAAGAGGGGGCCGAAACTTAAGTCACATCAGGAAAATGCCGGGATGGTTTGTATTAACTAGGCCCTGGTCACATCCTCTCCTACCATATCCCGACCAGAACCCGAGATTGCTAAAGGCCACAAATAAAAAATCAGGTTGCCAATGAATTTATTGTTGTCATGAAGTCACAACAAACCGAATCACAGAAACGCAGTCTTTTTGAGTAAGTTGACTTAATTAAAAGCACTTTCACTCCGTTACGCATAATACATACTTCACAGCGACCTCATGAAACCGCACCATTCATTCTCGGATACCCTGTACATTAAAACCCATTTAATATACAAATATTGACAATAATTTGCAATTTCGGAACCATTACATTTTTTACATTTCGAAAGCTTCCAATACAAAACATTCCGTCCATCGTTTTCCTTACTCCTTGTACATTGGTCCCAGAAAGCATTCTTCTTAGAACTAACTGTTGCGTTGTTCAGTTTGTAGCACGTTTGGTTTATCAATTATTAATTCATAACTTCTACGTTACGCAAGAAGGCAATATAATGTTCGTTATTTCGTACTTCAGTTAGTCTGTAGACTTAAATGTAAAATTGAAACAGAGTAGCTGGCGTTTTCCTCATATGCACTCAATCTTGTTCACGGAAATAATGACTAAATGAAAGTTCAAATATTTGAAGATATGACCTTTAAATAGTCTTCTCCTTTACTTAGTTTGATTTTTATTTCACATATTTAAACTTCCATTTACATAATATCAAATCACTGCACGTATACGGGACATGATGCAAACGTAACACTTATCTTCCGAATCATCCGTGACTTTTATATTGCTGTAGTTTTCTGTTCCTAGCTTTCGGATCCATTGTTAAGGAAAAACAAGGTTTAAGAACAAATAAATGGTAAAACAAGAGAATGGAATCAATAAAAATACAACTCATCTCCCTGCTTTCTAGCATTGTCTTTGTTACTCCTTGTTCCGTATACGGAAGCTGCTGGAGTACTTGATTGAAAGACATAAATGGGGATAGACCCAATATATATATATATTGATTACGTATGATATACAAAAGATGGAAGATATATACACAATTACGTTTGTATTTACAATGCCGCCCACACATATACACATACACCTCACCGATTAGACGAGACTCGCTTGTTTCAGCATTCAAGGGTCACTTCTCACTGTTTTTGTCTGTTCTTTTACTGTCCATTTGCTTCTTCCTTCCAACCCCTCCCTTTACCCCGTTTCTGTTCTGGTTTTCTGTAGCAGGACGAGGGTGACATGAGACCACACACACACACACACACACATGGTACCCAAATACTTGCCACACAGTCACAGACCAAAGAAATAATTTCTTCGGTTGCAGTTTCGTCTTTGAAAAGAACCCAAATACAAAATAGAGACAAATACACAATATAATAAAATGATTATAAAACACACAATTTTAGATCTCCAACACTCCTCCTAGTGTGAAGTAGAACGTTGAATGGTGCTTAACCAATGTTGCCAGTTCGTTAAGTAAGTAGTCTACAACAATTTCTCATTTTGCGCAATCATGTTTGGTAGAGAACATCCTGCTTCTGTCAAAATGGTTAACCAGACAAGATGTATATTCACTTCGTATCAAATGCGGATCTCCCAGTTGCCGACTGGGCATTGTACCATCACCCCATGGCCAACTTTCTGTGTAGATGGAGCGTTCATCGGGCTTTAACTGGACCAGCAACTCTGCTGGTGTCGATGTCAAGGTCGTCCACTGCACGCAGTGGTTTTGTTGAGAAATATGCTGCAATAAATTACCTTACAGAAGACTTTTGTGTAAAACATGTCCACCAAATTAAATTTGGGCACCAAGTTTGCCCAAGAGGTATGAGGAAAAAAGAAAATCCAAAGTAGCGGTAGCGTTCCCTCTTCGCTGTTGCGTCCGCACTGTTGGGCGTTGCACATCAAACCAGGAAGTGCAATTTGGGTGATATTGGAAAATAGGCAATTATATTGTATCCTTCCTCTTATTTATACTTTTTATTTGCTCCTAAACTGTGTTACTCTTTGAGAATAGATCCAAAGCGAATCGTGACAGTTAGGCCTTGAAAACGAATACGGAAGTTATGGAGGGTTTAAAAGCGTAGCCTTCCTTTCACTGCCTAACTTCCCTGATGAAAGCCCTGAGTGATGAATGTTATATCTAAAATAACTTGGATGGCATCTTGCTAACGTGGCTAGTATCTATTTATACATTGGAGAGATGCAATGAATAATTATATTTAGTACATAACGAAAAAGATATACTTGTGGTGCCTTTTGATAAGTATCCCTCTATTAAATTCGCTGTTTAACTTACACATTCAGATCGTGCTTTTTAACAGTAATTTTGAATTTGCAATAATATGTTTCAGTGTTATTAGTAATTGCTAGTAAATAGTAGTAGATAACAATAGTAGTACAAATAGACATAGCAGTAGTATCATCAGTAGTATAGCTGTAGTTTTGCTAGTTGTGTTACAGTGCGAGCCCAACGCCGCGTTCAGTGGGCTTACACCGGGTTTGAGCCCGGGACCACGAGCATAGAAAGCGAGTGTGTGAAATATCCATGCAGTCATTTTACTGCTACTGCATATCGTGATCCCGTCAATATCCGGTCACTGACAATCTGTTTATTTATGGAATGTGAATATAAGTGGGTGAATAAGAGGTACTTTGCTAACCTGTGATATATATTTTGCAAGTTTTAAGAAACTTGTGTTAGTATACGGTTAATTTTTGTGAAGATTTTTTACACAATTCGTCCTACCAAGCTGTAAATTGTTAACATTATTATTTAATTTCATTGTTTTTAAATGATGCGTGGTTCATTTACCTCTTTCAGTATCCAGTCCTAAAGATCAGACTGCAAGATATAAGGAGAATAATTAAAAGAAGATTTCTTTTACGACAAGTTGTAAGTAAAGTTATTTAAATAGTATCAGTTACGGTTAAGTGGTGGAGTAAAATTTTATTTTTATGGGCAAAAAATCTTATTTGTATTACAGTTCTACCCTAAGTTTCACTATTATGGAATTTCCTGATGATAAAATCAGGGGTGTATAAATATTGTAGATTTTGAATCTACATATTTTAATAAGTTCATACTTCGTTAAATTAGTCTGTTACAGCGAGATTTTACTGCGTGTTCAAATTAAATAGGATTGTTGAACGTATAGATGCGATAGCTGAATTTCAGTGCTATTTAATTTCCATCTTTAACTGAAGTTTCATGTTTTACTTACATGTAATGAGAAAATAAAAAGTAGCGACTTATCGGGTATTTTTCGTATCAGTACGAATAATTTATATTGTTCGTTACTTAATACTTACCCGTAAATATTTTCCCTTGTAAAAATCGGGCAATATGAATGAATATTGGCACAAATTATGTTTCGATTATCTATGTTTAATTGACATGAAAGAAAACTTATTATTCATATCGTATACTGTTGGAAGAATTGCGTTTTGAAATCACTGAAATAAATTTACACCCGCGCGGAGAGCTACTTTTTTTAAATGTGTGTATGTTACGTAAGTGTTGATTGTAGTTCCTGTGAACTGGCTAAACAATACTTTTGTCCCATGTTAATTTGGTTTATGTATCTACTACTTTACCCACCCGTGTTTTAAGGGTTTTAATTTCGATGATACACTGCCTGATATGAGAAACAGTACTTTAGATTTAAAGTAATTTGTTGAAATCGAACTAGAAGAAATATGATTAGCAGTCCTTACAAAACTGCGAACAGAGCCTTGATTAAGTGGTCCATTTTCTTCTTCGGACTATCAATTTATCATAAAATATAGTAAACATTTGCATTACAAGCATTAGAATCAAAGTTGAATAAGCTTTTTTTTATTACTGTACATAATTACATAATATATGTTATTTTCTTCAGTTTAATGATTTAAAAGATTGTCTTTCATAGTAGAGTCCTAACTGATAATTGGAGTTCATAGTTTGATGTAATTAGATCATTTATAATGAATTAAATATAGGATTCAACTTATATATTTTTTTTTTCACGTCTCAGGGGTTGGAAATATGTTGCAATAATACAAGACCTGTGAATCATTTGTACCTGTGTCTTAAAAACCAAAGCGAACGAGATGAACTTTACAATGGCCTTATGCAGCAACCGGCCGTGAAGTTGGAAAACACGGAACAAGAAATGATGACGTTACAATGGCAGAATGGAGTACTGAGTAACTTTGATTATCTTCTTTATCTTAACAGGTAATTTTTTTTTGTGATTGAGAAAAATATTTTTTTTTTCTTAGTGATTCAGTCATCTTCACACGTAAACGAAAGTGTTTTGTTTTAAACTTCATTTTTTAAAATTTTATTCTATTTAGTTTGGTGGTCACTTTTATCACTTTTGACTTCGGGCTGTCCCGATTAAATGTGGCTTTTCTGAAATCCACAGTCATTTATGCCTTGCAAAACTTGAATCCGAGGTGAAAGTGTTTTGCTGCTACAAATTTTCGTTGAAATATGTTTTGTGTTATCCTAATGCATTCAGTACAAGCACGTTTATCACTTTAAGGATGTGCTAACTTCGTCTGCAGCCAGAGATAAGATCCGTTGTGAAGTGTACAATTCAGGATAGTGGAAAGATAGGAAATTTTAATTTATTGATTTTCTTTGGCTCGGGCCGGGATAGGATGCGGGAGTGAGTCGGCTAAGGCTTGAGTTACAGGTACCATCCTAGCATTTGCCTTATGTGGCTGAGGAAAAACGTTAATCTGGATGGTCAGCCGCTGTTATCGAACTCAGGACCCCCTCAAATACGAAGCCAACGCTCTACCAGCTGAACTAACGAAGCTTGTGTTGTAGGTATCATCATATGGCATTTACTGGTAAGTCGAAGGAAAACTGAAAAGGCCCGAGTCATTATGGCAAATCTGATCAAGGAACTGTGCATATCGTAAGATATATAATTGCCATAGTCTGCACATAAGAAATCTCGAGCTTCTTGCGCCTTTCATGTCTGTCCTTTCCCTCAACCGCTAAAAGTTTGCATGTAACCATTAAATCAGATACTTTATAAGATAAGGTAATGTCAGTGTCTCAGTTACATTCCAGCGGTACATTTGTTAACATATTTCCTTTGCCTAAAGTGGGTGGAGTTTACATTTTCCCAGTAACATAGTCTTATATTCCTTTTCCAAGTTAGATTTCAGTTGCAACACGGTACTTATGGCCATCAGACAAGACCATCTATGACGAATTTGTAACGCTATTGCAGTTTTGCACGAATATTTAAAAAAAAAAAAAAAGAATTAAAGATATCATCACCTGCATGTTGAATATTCTTACAGAAATAGCACTGGCTATGTCTGGTCTCACTTTTATTCCAAAGTACATAATTTTATTTTATGCCCAGCACAATATTCTTGTTGATTGTGCTGGGCATAAAGCATAATAATAAATCTGAATCTGTATGTAATATAATACGTTAGTTTGCAAAGATTGTAACGTTTTTTTCCTCTCTTTTTAGTTTGGCTGATAGAACATTCAACGATTTAACCCAGTATCCAGTATTTCCATGGGTTGTTTCAGACTACACATCGGAAGAATTGGATCTGAATAATAATAAAATCTTTCGGGATTTAACAAGGCCAATAGGAGCGTTGAATGAGCTCAGACTGCAGAGATTAAAGGTAAATAGTGGCAGATTTCAGTCAGGATTGAGAAATTGAATGTTAAACGGTTCTAAGGTAAATTCTTATTGTACACTCACATTGATAGAAACTGGACGAGAGAAAATTTTGTAAGTTCAAAAAGTTGAAAATTTTGGCAACATTGAAGTACGTTACTGAATATTGTTAAATGTTGGTTTTAAATATACATTGAATACTGATTTAGTATTGCATACTGTACAATTTTTAGTCCTTTGAAGATTTTTCTCATCCGCCATTTTCTGTAATCATGATTGTACATCTACTTTTAAAGTAGTAGAATTTGTACTGTCGTAAATTAGCAGAACTAAATATCTGACTTCATAAGTACAGCTAAAATGGCTGCTCAATCCAAGACACACCAGAGAAGAATAACGTTTTTAACGATATAACTTGCGCAACTTGAACACACCACAGAAAAGTTATATCTTAGAATACCTAATGGAGAGGGTAAACGTTCCCTCCAAATGTGAAATATTCCAACCACTACCTCCTACACTATACACGGAGCAGGTGGTTATAGTGTAAAATCTGTATTAGATGTGGTGGAAAGAAATTATTGTAAAAAGAGGCACAGCTACCGTAACAGTCCGTACCTGTGTCCTACGTGAGCATCTATATTTGGACCTATGCTGAATACCAACCTGTAAACACATTTGGGGGTTTGCGAATGCAATTCACAACACAAATAAACTAAAATAACGAGAAAAGTGTAATTAAAGACAAAAAATCGTTGTTTTTTTTTAGGACCAGAACAATGTATTAGAGACCACATGAACCGGAAACTGACAGTGAAGCCCTGTTAAAGAAGCAACGATTAGCAGATCTGAACAAGGAAATCTGGAAACCTAAAAAGTCGAGAAACCAGGAAACTCCTCCAATTGGGAGACAAGAGAAGAGGAAAATGGGAAGAGACGTAATTTCTTCAAAAATGGCAACCACCGCGGGGCTATAATAAAACTCCATAGATCAGCCGATAATTGCCCAAAGTGTCTCATTTTTGCTCACAATTGTTGTGAGTGAACAACAGACGGGATGACGAAATTTCATTTGTATAGTCGTAGCCGAAGCGGGAGAAAAGTCAGGGGAACATATTCCTCATTAGCACAATGTAGAAGACGATCACCAAGGCAATGTTTGGTTTCTCTGTTGTTTTTTTTCTTAATGTTGTATGGCACCAAACTTTATGATCGTTGCATATGTTTGGCGGGAATACGTTGGATTTTTTTCGTAGGTGTACGATCAGTGTAAGTGTTGCCAACAGCCTGTGAGTTATGAAAAAAAATCGGATTTTTTCGTAAAATTTCAGGTTTCTTCTTCTTCCTCCTCTAAATATGAAGCACAATGGGAACACATAATATACCGTTCGAATCTCTGTTTCATGAGCTTTCCAACGAGGTATCATTTATGACTGTCGGGTAATAAGGGAGGACACCAGCATCGCCAATATGAAGGCCTTCGCCTATTTTTCCCTTCCAAAATAAATTTTCCCGTCAAAAACTATGAAACCTACCAAAAGTTATTTCCGGGTTCCCGTTTTCATAATGTGGACAAAAAAAATGAATAAAATGACACCCCACTCGTCTTTACTGGGTGAAATGTGGCCTATTTCCTGAAAATTGGGGGTCTAGCTGATAGTCTGTAAGGTTATATCTTGCTTTATTCTGATATTAAAATTATGTAACCGTAAGTTCAGTGACAGTAGCATACATTATAATATTGGATAGGTTTATGTAAAACTTTAGTACTTATGTAGGTTGTTTTTTCGATGTTCTCATACTTCTTGTGTGATCATTCTGACAGGAGAGGTACGAAGAGATTTCACCACCTAAATTTCTTTACGGGTCCCACTATTCAGCACCAGGATTTGTTCTGTTTTACCTCGTCAGAAAATATCCTCATTACATGCTGTGCCTTCAAAATGGGAGATTCGATCATCCGGATCGAATGTTCAACAAGTAAGTTACTTCTTTAACATTTTTTTTTTCCTTTATGGATTGTGGTACTTCTAGGAGTTAAGGTAAAATAAAGAAAATATTTATAGCGGATTGGTTTATTTTGTGATCAAGGTGAAAGTCACTTAAACAGAGTATTTTCACTTTTTATGACATACTTTTTGTAAAATTTATCTTTGGGATATAAAAACATTGGTAATGAATAGAGGAAAAAGTCCCTTAATTGGTGGTGATTTCACACTTTCGTTGTGTAATGGTTACCATCCCGTACATCAAATCGGCACTGGAGAGGCATGCAGATTCGAATTCTACTGCGGCCTGTACTGAACGACGAAATTTCGAGAAAAGGATTAAATTTTATTCTGTTAGGAGGAATTTCAGTTGTTAGTCGTGCTGTTTTTTTCTTATTAGTGAGCCAGTCTGTACTTTTTTTTCTGATAGAAATGTTACTTATAATACATGCAGGTGATTCTTTTTGTATTGGAAATGTAAAGTAAATAGTAAATGGGAATTTGTTTTCGAAAAAAAACTGTGAGTGGAGCGGGGAGACCAATTAAAAATGCTATTTTTGTATAAGTTGTTTTCATAGTTATAATCACTAACTTTGATTAAGCATTTCTAATTATATGTTTAGGTGTTTTCTTGGCATATATATGGAACACACTTGGAAAAATCCTAGATTTTAAATTAGAAATAAGCGTGGAAATTACTAAAAGTGAGAAAGTATAAGTACGTACAGTAATAGGAAGCAGGGTGTCCAGTACTTATTGCTAGGGATTAAAATATGAGGAGACTTCGGCAATCTTCGGAACATGACAACTTCGGGAAATCTCGACAATGCAGTCCTTCTCTGTCTGCTCTTACAAATCCAGGCAAGGAGATGCGTTTGATGATTGATGAAATAGTCAAAATGTTTACTACTTGTTTCAAATATACATTTAGAGTAATAACATCTCTCTATTGGAGACGAGATTTACTTGCATTAAAAGGTGACCAGATTTTTGAAACACAAATACGGGATATTTTATAAATTTAGACAAAAAACGGGACAAAACAGGACACTTAAATTATGAACTTAACAACAATGTTGTAACTACCAAGAACTGCCAACAAGAAGTTTAATCAAGTAATAACTATCGACTTGATACAAATGTAGCCTAAACATGAACATTTTAACAATTTATATTGAATAGGAATTGAATTTTTGTTTATGGCCTTTAGGCATCTAAGGCTCAGGTCGGGATGGAAGAGAGGAAAGAATATGGGAAGGTGTCGGCCAGGGTCTATGTTGAAGGTACCATCCCGGCATTTGCCTGTGGTGTAACTGAGGAGAAAACCTGCACTAAACCTCAGTCAGAATGGTCGGCAGCTGAATCTAACACACGACCTCCCGAATGCTACGCTTTAACAATCTGTATCTTCAATACTGACAAATAATACCTTGAATATCAATAGGAAGGACATCGGCAGCAGTCCAAATGGTATCGTGAATTATATGAGCGGAACACCCAACTTGTGGCGCAGTTTTTCGTTTAGTTTTGTGAACATGTTATTTGTTTCCTTTCTGCAGACACCTCGAAAATTGCAGTTTGTATTATCTGCACAATGGCGACTGTTTTTTTTCTTTTAAGTTAGTTAGCATTTATCAAACACTCACTCAAGAAAGTGGCAAAGGTTTCTGATGTTTCTCCAGAAACTGATATCAGATCCAACACTTTAACTTGAATGCCGCCAACAACATGAAAATACCTCACAAGAAATGGAAATATTTTTACGTCTTTGTGATTCGACGCATCTGTCATTACAAATTTTAAATTAGCTTTCTGCAAGCCACTTTCTAATTGGAATATTGCAAAAGGAGTTAAAACATTTAGTACGATTGTTTTGGCTTTACTACGGGCACAGATAAACTTAGTTCAAAAGTACACTGGATTAGCGTAGAAGTAGGCCTACAGTTCATGGATCTGAAAGATTGCTTATGCTGGACGGCATGATACTGTAATTCACAAATTGTCAAAAAGGACATTTTGGCGTCCCGTTTTACGTCTGAAAAAAGTCGGGACAGAGGCTTAAAAAAGGCACTTTCCCGGCTAATACGGGACGTCTGGTCACCTTATTGCATTATTAAACTTTTCTCAGCTTGAGCGAAAGATGCTAGGTTTGTTGTACGTTTATTTTACTCTATTTTTTTTTTATTTCGGTTTTTCTCCAGCCTGTACACTAATTTCTTTATCCCCCCCCCCCATCAAAACAGTATGCCCAGATATTTCTTCTTAAAGTTCATTGTTGCATAATTTACATACACACAAAGAGAGAGAGAGAGACAGACAGACACACACACGCACATACACGCACGCGCGCTCACTAATAAAGGGGTTCCGGATTCGAACCCTCCGGAACCCACTTTTACTGAACCGTCTTTGGGACCCCATGTTTTCTCATCCAATTGAAGACAATAGTAAACCATTATCAGTTCACCTGCCTAGGGTCCTTCGGGTCAATTTCCTCGCCTTCTCCCACATGAAAATAGGATTGTGACTACAGCAGCTTGTAATTCAGTGTTCCTACTCGAAAATTAATGCATTGCACTAATATTACCAAACCTTTATGGACCAGTAGTACCCATTCTTCGTGGTCCAGGCAGTAACGTCACGAACTTCGGATCGGCAATGGGCAGGCATGCGTGTTCGGATCTAAAGACCGCAACCATCTTGACAGATTTTCCAGTTAGATCAGGCGAATGCCAAGACGGTGCCTTAAGTAAGGCCCTTACCACTACCTGCGCCATCATCTCCCTTACCCTATGCCGGTCATAGCCAGAGATGCCTCAAGTTATAAATAAATTATAAATAAAAAACACACATTTTAAATACGGAGAGTACGAAGAATGTTGTCATCTTTGTCGGGGGAGAATATGAAGAAATGTAGGTAAATATAGGTATTATGTCAATAATTTTGAAACATTTATCTCATAACTGTATGTTCTTGTGTTATTCACATATAAAGAGTACGAAAAAACGGAGATCCATTTAAAACAAAATGGAGTTGGAACCATAGCTTAAACGGGTTACCGGGTCTGACCCGGTTTCTGTCCGGTGAAACTTAAGTCAAAGCAGAGTTTCACTGCATTTGAACTGTGTTTCTTTCAAGGGTGACCGGTACTACAGAGCACGAAAATACGACACAAAAATTCCTAGTTCATTAAATTACCAGACCGGGTCAAGTTTCGGATCGGGTCAGCTAGGTTGGGATCAGGACGGGTAACCGGACCGAAAGTGACCCGATTTCAGCTTTGGTTGTAACTTGTAAGAAGTACTAAATAATGACATCTAACCGCAAGGACAGTTACATTACGAGAAATTAATTTTCTGGACTCCCCCTCCCCTGGCTTCCTGCAATTTCCATCTTATGATCAACTTTGTTCCGTTAAATCTTTTCCAACAGAAATCAAAATAGGTTTCCCATTCTCTCGGACAGTATTCCCGAAGTTCACTGTTGCATGGTATTTGTGGAAGAAAACTGACTTAGAAGTTGTTTCAGTGTCACAGGTTATTTAAATTTTAAAAACAAAACAAACGATTAAATAAAAAATCAACCCTGCAGTAAACAATGACAGCTAACCGCAAGACCTTTACGAAAAATTCTAATTTCCTGGACATTATATTCTCCCCGTGCATTTGTCAGTTGTGCTGCTTCCATCCGTCCATTCCCTTCGCAAAACAAATACTGTAGGTATTGCATTGTCGAGGTTTCCCGAAGTTTCCCTGTTCCGAAGATAGCCGAAGTCTGCTCATATTTTAATCCCTAGCTATAAGTGTTTCCAGTGGGCTAGAAAGCTGGAAAACTCAGGGAGTAATGAGATCTTCCGTATTCTGTCTTTTTTTAAACCGCTCGCTGGACACCCTGAAAAGGTGATGTGCATACTTTTACCTTGCCTCTCCTTTCCTACTTTCGTGTATGAAAATTACTGAAGACGATCTTCGAATAGGTTGAAACAGTTGATCATGTAAATTTTGCCTGGGTTGGAGGCGAAAAACGTATAATTGAGACTGTGATTTGATTATACAGTCTCTGTGCGCAATATGAGTTGAAGAAGTATGCTGTCATTCATTTTTTTAAGATCAGAAGTACCTTTAATACTGTACATACATTTGCAATAGTGCATATTAATGGGGATGTTCTTTTAACTGACTTTCAGTGTGGCAGACACGTGGAAAAATGTAACAACAAATATGTCCGACTTTAAAGAGTTGATACCGGAATTCTATGACGTACAACAAAGTGGAGATTTTTGCTTGAATTCCTATGGAATCAATTTTGGCTACAGACATGACGGCAAAAAAGTTGGTGATGTGGAACTTCCTCCATGGGCGAAAGGTAAGTTCATTATTTTTATATTGTCTTCGTAGTGGACACATTACATGGCTATTTTATGAGAACTTTTAGAGGTGTATATTTAATAATAAATGCCTTTTATTGGAAAGTTCTTAAAACGTGAGGAGATAAGAATAAAGACGATATGACAAAGAAGAAGAAGAGAGGGAAAGGAAAAAAAAAACCTAGCAGTAAACTCAACCCTCCTGGGTCAACACTGATATTGGCAGTTACCACTTGAAATCTTCACTTGTTTAAGTTTCTTTTTACATTTTTTATTTCCCTAAAGAAGGTCTTAACACACGAATCTTCAAGTAGCAGAAAGTATTATTTAAATGTAATTAATAGCGATTATTAAAATTCGTAAATATATATGTTTTTTCAGCGGCTGGTATTTGGTACAAAGGAGCAAGGGAGTGAAAATAAATTAGGAGTTATGTTGTTACACGGGCTGGTTCTTCCAGATTTGTTACGTTTATTAACGGAAAAATAACTCAAACGGTATAATGCGTGACATGCGAAAGGACGAGCGATGAACTTTTTTTCTAATCAGCTCCCGTGCCCTTGTGGTTATGTCGCAGACTTCGAAACGGCACTGGGGAGGGAAACAGGTTATAGCTCTACTACCTCCCATAATGACTAAGGTTTTCTAAAGTTTCCCTCAGTTCTGACAAGCGAATTCCGGTATTGTACCTGGACGAAGCTCTTAGCCACTATTTTCGAAGTTTTCAGAAGCATTCTCTCTCTCAGACAAGCTACGGGCTTAGGCCATAGCTGTCGGTCCAGCCCAGAAGTGAATTAAAAAGATGCTTCTTTACTTACGTAACTGATTTTTTTTTTTTGTTTTGTGTTTCTTAAATGTATTTTCACTTGCACTTGGAGTTGTTGAAGTGGTTACTTAATATTAATATCGTTTTATTTATAAAGAATTGAAGAGTGGAAATGCCGAATGTTCTAAGTGCCAAATTTGAAATAATAGAGAAGCAGAAAACTTAATAGATTTGGTTTTACATGACGTAAGCCTTCCAACATAATGTAAACGGTTCTGTGACACTACAGGAGTGTGCTGTATACGTCATAATTGCCAAGAACCGAATGGTTAAGGAGACAAAAGCATAAATATGAAGAACGTTCGATGTGCCATACTAAGTAATCTTTGGTTCCAAATCCCTTTCAGGAGTTTACTGTTTGAATTGCTATGCCCGTTGAAGCACATTATATTTACGATTATATGTAGCAGGCTAGAGTTACAGCAGTATGACATTAGATAGTAGAATATTAATCTTTATTGAACCCTTCCTCTACACACACTGCCCACTCCGACCCTCTTTTTCAAGAAATTATTGAGCTTCTGAAAATGTTCAAAGTATAAAATTCTGTGCTTGGGAAGAAAAGGCAACATGGTCGACAGGTTTTTTTATTTTTATTATTATTATTATTATTATTATTATTATTAGCAGACTAACAGGGCTGGTCTTTCAGATGTAGTAAAACTTGTTGTTTGTTAGCCAGAGATTTGTCTCTTTTGAGAACATCGAATAGTTTCCAATGTTCTCTGTCATTGTAAGCAGTTTTAACCTTTATACGCCGGCCATCAATTTGAACGAAATCGTAGACTCTCACGCTAGGGGCCCTGCTGACTCCCCTAATTATCACGGAGCGGAGTCATGATTGATACCTCGTTGGAAAGCTTATGAAACACAGATTCCAACGAGATAGCATTTATATAATTCCCGCCCTATTCGTAGAAGAGCAAGAAGAAAGGCAAAAAAAAAAAAAAAAAAATGGGGGACCTGGCAACCCTTGCAGTCCTCCTACGCTGACAAAATGATGCGAATGTGTAGGCCACAAACTTGTGACTATAATATAAAAAAAAAGGGTAGCGATTCCTTCAATACAAGGCGAGATAAAAATTCAGAAAGAACTTAAAAACAACCGCCCTGTATATAGTTTTCTAAGTGCTGTTACAGACCCTTACGTTGGCGGTCCTGGTGACCCCCCTAATTATCACATAGTCATAATTGATACCTCGTTGGAAAGCTTATGGAACATTCCAACGAAGTAACATTTATTGAATTCCCACCATATTCGTAGAAGAAAAAGACAAAAAAATCCAGTAAACAATGACGCGCTCGCTGGCATTCTATTTTCAGCTTAGCCTGTCATGAAGAATGTAGGGGTGGAAAGAAAGTAATATTTTTTTCCTACAAGAAATTCTTGTGAGTATTTGTGTGTGTGTGTGTGTGTCTGTCTGTCTGTCTCTCTCTCTCTCTCTCTCTCTCTCAGAAAATAGAATTTTCGTGTTTTACTAAAAAGGAAAGAGTAATGTATTCGTTTTATGTAGGACTTATTTTCTTTCTTTCTTTTTTTCTTTTTAATCATCGAATTTGACATTCGCTCACCACCACCATGACAGTATCACGTTATATGCACATCATTTTTTTCATTATTGTCCGTAGAACATACAGCAATAGGAATTGTGCTTCTAGACCAATTCAGTGAAAAGATATCTTGTCTTATATGGAACCGTCCTGAAAATGTTTGTAATTTACGTCAAAAAATTGAGACTCAAAACATTGGCCAACTTTGCTCCCTCTCCTCCCCCATATATACAACAAGTACACACACAGGGTATTAGCAGCAGGTAGTGGACTATATCATCGCTTCCCATACCAGTTTTTATGAGTGTACCCCCAAAGGTAGTGGGATGCTCCCCTCAATAAACTGATAAAAACAACAACAACAACAACAAAAAAAAAAAAAAAAAAAAAAAACACGAAATTCACCCTCCCCACTCCACTGTGGTACCCGCCCCACATACATAAAATGCATATCGGCGGAAAGCCTGATCCTTCAGGAATACATTGATTTGAAGATCATCTTTCTAGGTTAATTAATTAGAAGCTGAGTTATTCAGGTTTAAAGTGCTGACGCAGCAGTTGCGACAATCGGCGTTTAAAGGTTGGTACCTACTTGTGATTGATGCTTATGACCCAATTTGAGCATTGTGCATTTGCAAATGTTGCATTTCTTCAATGTCAACAGTGTATCAGCAGCTTCCTTACAGTCAAAGAAATCATTGGAATGGACGTTTAGCTGACTCAACCGTCTTGCGTAAGTCTTGGGGGAACGAAGGTCTTTGTTACTTTTGTGTGTTTCTCTACGATAGTGAAATCTCTATTGCAGCTTAAGAAACTATACCCACTGCCTAAGAACTTGTGTATTATCTCGTCAATCTGGCAATTGGAACATCATCAGCTGGCAGGCACCATGGCATGGCTCTTAGACCAGCGCTCCCTGGTGGTGATTGTTTTCACCTCTTCCCAATTGATTTGGCACTTGGAACAAGGGTGGGTACATCGAACATGCTTGTACACTGTTTTTATTATTATTATTATTTTAAACAATGCCACTTAGAACGTTTGGTATTTCCACCTTAGTTATGAAAGGATATTTTATTTAAAAAGAGAACATTTGTGGAGTTAAATTGTGTATAAAGTGTTCGAATTTTGTCTTTCTAGGACCTCAAGACTTAGTAAAGAAATTGCGTGACGCTCTGGAATCTGAATATGTTTCTAAAAATCTTCATCAGTGGATAGACCTAATTTTTGGTTATAAGCAGTCTGGAGAAGAAGCACATAGAGCAGATAATAGTAAGTGAGTGATTCTGTAATTGTGATGTTTCGTGCTCCGATTGACGCTACCCGATTCACTTTTCAACACAAAACCCCTCCCTGTCCCATAGCCCAACAGTACGTGCGCACGTGCTACACGTTTGATGCAGTCGTCAGCCACTCGTTGGATTCTCTATCTTGGTAGCTATTCATACATGTGACTGTGTCCGTACTTCGTTCTACTATAGAAGATGAGGAAATGCCTGGAAAGATATAGCGAGTTTTTTTATTGTGCTAAGTGTTTCATTAGTGCTTGTGAATTCTCCAGGAAGCAATGCAAGTACTAATTACTCCATATACTAACTCTCGTTTTTATATTGCCTACCCGACCGTTACTATTCTCCAGTGCAAAGCAAGAAGACCTGTCTCATTCCATGCTGACATCTAAATCATAGCCAAATGGAGGGAGCCTTCTGAAATATTCTGCGATTTCCTGCCCAAACGTTGCCACTTTTTTAATATTCTTATCTTCCTTTCTCTCTCTGCCTAAGCATTCAAGAGTGGGTGGGGAGGGGGATATTTAAGCTGTTGTCACCTGCTTTGAGAAAATGGCAACACCGGTGAAAATGCCTTGTCGGAATTTTTCTGGTGGTGTGCGTGAATGTTGGTTAACCGCAAGTGGTAAGGGAGCCGATCTCTGGATCTAAGGTTAAGAAAAGATCGCTTCTACCTTTCATATATAACGGACAGTGTAAAAATTATTGACAAGACGACATTAGGCCTCTTTTTTTTTTTTTTCTTTTTTTTTATTATTAAGCAATTTGAACTGATCATAAAATTTTTATCTTCAGGGTGTTGCAAAATAACACCAACAAAAAACCACCTCACGAGATTCCTGACGTTAAAATATGAAAAAAAGTATAGACCATTGAGGGTGCACAAGTGATTCGTTTCGGCGCTATAAGCTTTTCAAAGCGTGGGAAAATGAACTTTAGATCTAGATATTTCCAATACCATTTACATTAGAACTGACACGGCATGGTACCCTAAAAGACTTCAAACCTTCTATTCAAAAATGCATATGCCAAAATTGTGCAGTGATGCGCAGGAGATTCTCCAAAGGAAATAGAGCAGTGTTTCCCATTCGGTGGTCCGCGAAACCAATTTAATAGTTCGATGGAATTTTTTTTGGCGTGCGCACTTAACCCATTCTTACACGAACTCTTTCACTTCTCCAAATTTTTCTTTCGTTCCTCGCTGACTGTTCTCTTCCCAGTCTTTTAAAACGTCATTTTAGGATTATTTTTTTTTCAGTTCTCCCACAAGTGAACATTTCCGCAAAATTTCTTGCCGATGTTCCTTTTTCACTCCTCCTCTGGTCGAGACTTAGAATTAATAAGGTTTTCTTACCATTCTCCATCCCACTACCTCGCCTCTGCATTTCCTCGCAGCTAGAAAAATTGCCCAGCCTGTCGCATGTGTCGTGAAAGCTACAGCTTCAGAAGGTAACATTTTCTTCTTGCTTCCATTTCAACAAAATCGTTAATTGACGTTTGAGTGTCCATATCCCCAGTTTCTTTTGCATTTATTGCAATGAAGGCCAGTCCACAAGTCTTCCTTTCTTGTTCCATATCCTGGCATAAAATTGCCTTCCTCTTATTAACTCTGAGAAGGTTTTTAAAATCAAACTTCGAAGAGATTTCTTTTTCCATATTTATTGGCTTTGCCGTTAATTCATTTTCATTTCTATATGTCACCTGTAAGGCCCCGTGGACATTTACACACCCCCTGCAACTCGGGGTCTCACAGCATGTAGTTACGCCCCTGCGCAAATGTGGCCGCTTGTGAGAGGTATCTGATCGTTTAAATGCTGGCCGGTCAGCCGTGTCTGTAAAATATGAATTTGTGTAAATTTACTCTTTATTTCTGTAATATGGCTCTTAAAAAGTATTGGGTCCGTGGTAGACGTTCCAAAATAAGAGGGGGTCCACAGCTCTTAACTAATTGGGACAGAGCCGGGTTTAAGTCAATCGGCGCTCTGTTCCAAATTTACGATGCGCCCTCATAAATAGTAATTTAATTTTCCGTACTCATACAGTAACAATAGCAATTTCACTGATATGCCATTTCTAAAGTTTCGAAACAACTCAACTCAGCATTTGTGGCGTACTAATTAATTTAGTCTAGAGCGCGAGTATTTTTGAAGTAGTTAATTATTACGTAGTAGGAATAAATTCATATTTAATATTTGTTTTATCATAAAAAAAAGCGTACTGAGTGACATATACCAACAAAATGATTCTACTGCTATTTTGAAATTTTTAATAATAAAAATTTGCTTGGGAAATTTGTAATAAATGAAGAAATTTAAACTAACGAAGTGAAATTAAAGTAAAATAAAAATAAAATCATAGTTCTCGAATTTTTTGTGCTGTACTATTTACCCGTTTCGATACACTCGTACCCAAAATGATTGACGCCCCTAAAATTTTGGCGCCCTTTTCGGGGAAACAGTTCGAACACCCCTCGAGCCGGCCGTGAATTGGGAACCACTGCAATAGAGGATTTCCAGAAATTCTCTGGAGTAAAGGTGGGTCGAAACAAGGAGGAAAGAATGACTTTCTGTAGAAGTACATATGTGGAGCTTATTTACAAAACGTGTCTTGTCCAAAAGCCATACATGTTGGAAAATGAACTAAAACATGCCAATATCTCAATTTTACACTTTTGTGGACAAGGGACGTTTTGGAAATAAGCTCCACATATAAACGCAATCACTGTCATCTAATCTAGCAATTACAGTATCTTTTACTGATAACAAATACACCAAACGTTCGTTAAAATTTATGCAAGTTACTTTTGTTTGTTATGCAACAGCACACATCCTTTAAAAAAAATCGTTCCGCAAATGATATCGACTTGCTGCAAACGAATTATTGTTACTTCATGGAAGGTAGTTCCATTCAAGCTTATTTGAACCCACCTTTACTTCAGAGGATTTCTTACTTTGGGGAGTCCTTTGCACTGTTTTCGAACATGCATTTTTGGATAAAACAAGTTTGAAGTCTTTGAGGGTGAAGCATTTGTACACCCTCAAATGGTCTATACTTTTTCCCTTATTTTCATGTCAGGAATCTCGTGAGGTGGGATGTTTATCTTCGGAGTTACAACAAACCAAATGTGCGGGATATTATGTGTAGCCAATCGTGTGACTTTATGCTTGAAAGGTTCTAGTCATCATTTTTCATCCCTATGATTAAAAACGCAAATAACAATGTGTAATCGAGTAGTGATTCTGATAGATTATAATAGTCTCTCTTTTTCTTTTCAGTATTTTATTATTTGTGCTACGAGGGTTCAGTGGATTTAGATGCTGTAAATGACCTGAACCAGCGACATGCGCTTGAAGTACAGATCATGGAATTTGGTCAGATTCCGAAACAAATCTTCACTCTTCCACATCCTCAGAGAATTATAGGGCTTCCACCGTTTGTGTCTGTAGACACGGACAGTCAGTACTGGACAAATGACGGTAGGTAGGGAGAGGATCACTATTGAAAGTGTCTTCTCTAATATGTAGTATTATTTTTGTTTTATTTTAGCTGCAATTAATAACCTATTTATTGTTGCAATAATTTAAGAAACTGTGCGCATGGATATCGATAGTGGTATACCCAGGGTAGAAGGAAGGGCTTTCTGGACCCCTCCGTGGTATAGTGTTTACGGTCGGGAACTTCGGATTGGAACTGGGGAGGCAGCAGTTTGAGTCCTACTTTTAAGACATGCTGTTTTTTTTTTATTATTTTCCTCAGTTCACCAAGCGAATACCGGTATGATACCTAGTCTAAGGCTTTGGCCGCTGCTGCCTTCCGTAGTCGCACGTCGAAAGGTGACCCAGATTTATGATGGGCGCTGCATGTCAGACTCGTAAATTACTTTAATACTTCCGAGCTTATTGTACTCAATGCCAGTTCCTTTAATGTACGGCTGGATAGCGTTCCAAATAAAATATCGCCAGTGAGAAATCGGGAAATGTACCAGGGGAGGCGAAGGGGCGGTTTCTGGTGTAAACACCCTAAACGTCTTTTCCCTTACCTATCCGAAAGATTCAAGTATGCTTATGTATTTGAAGTGACGCAGTATATAACTTTTTTTTTTTCTATTTTTAAGCTTCATAACTTCGAAAATATTTTTTAGTTCTATCTACGATATACCCATTCCTGAAAATATACACATAGATGTCAACGCAACGGGAAGGTAGATAAATCCTAACTTTTTTTTACTCTTATTTCACCTCTTGTCTTACGCCTAGACCCTTACATTTTGCGAAAGGTAGGGAACGTAACTACTAAATGGAGGAGAGATCTACAAGCTTTTGAGACAAGAAATGATTCAATGTGGTACTTTAAAAATACAAAAGTTACATATTTTTAAAGATGTGAACAAATTATTGGCAGTTTTGAGTTTCCTAAATCTATTTGTATTTATATCAATATAATATTCACGATCTTAGAGAAACACAGGCTAATGATTTCACGTCATTAAACAGCTTTTTCAGTACTTAGTATGTTCCTGAGCATTGTTACGTCTTATTTTCACTTGGTGTGTCCTTTAATTTCAGTTTTGTATATTTGAAGATTTTCTTCGTCTTGCGCTAAACAGTGTGACTGCCACCATATGATTATTTTTTCCACTAAACTGCTCCATGATTACTTTGTTAGACGTCATGTCACTGTTGTAATCTAACGTACATTTTAAATGAAAAAGTGATTCACTCACAGAGAATCAAACGCAAGAATTCACGCCAATGTTACTAGATTCCCCCCCCCCCCCCCCATCCTCTCACTTGCTCTCGTACGAATTGTTTGCTAGAGCTACGCTATTTGATAAAGATTGCCGAGAGTTAAAGGGCTTCTCAGAATTTCGTCACCTTCAAGAACCAGTCGCTCATTATTAATAAAATACTTTTGTTGATTATTGTTCTAAGTTCATGTTGTCTTCAACAAGATGTATCTTTCCTAGATCATAGCCTGAAATTCCACTCAAGATCGAAATTTTCGCGGATTGCTTCAAGGTTTGCAATACTCAATTCTTACGGTAGACTTCGTTCGACATACTGCTGATTTGCCTCTTGTCGTCAGACGATATATCTCTTCAGTAAATAATATTTGTAGCAAATAGCACTTCTGAAGTTTTATTGAGCCTGAAAGCCAGTTCTCTTTTCTACAATTTCTCAACAAAATTGCATTTCTTATGTTATCTGAAAAATAGTTTATTAATTGCATTTGGACAATGCAGTAAAGATTTACATTCTTTCCTGAATTAGAAGTTCAATGTGTGGTCCATTAAAGACGTTTCCTCGTCTAGATAAACCGAGCTGTCGTTTCCTGTTAGGTCATCTTGCCTCAGACTTTCTCCAGACGTTTTAAGGTGGGACACTTGCACACTAGTTATCAGCATGTCCTTTGATTATTTTTTTTAAAATTGACATGAAGTCATATTTGGACCCAAAACTAACTGATTGTTGCGGACGGCACAAGAAAACCCAAGACTTAAGTTTTTCTTCCTTATTTTCCAGCTTCGTATTGTGTAATAACCTTCCTTGTGCTAACGTAACTTGATCTTATTCCAATTATTTTACTTATTTCTGATTCAGGTTTGTCATTTAATTGGAAATGACGCTTAGAGGAACTCGAGTTAAGTTGGAAATTGATCTGGTATACAGAGTGAGTCAGAAATACGGCTACACGTTTCATTGTACGTGTTTAATCGCATGACATTCATACAGGTATTCATTCAGGTATTATGGATACCATTTGAAAGGCAGTGTCTCAAACTAACGATAGACAACAATATCGAGTCACTTAACTCCCTCAAACTACTCGCCGTTTGCAACACAGCATAATCGACAATGCTTTGGAAACTGTTTTCTGATACATGGATACCGGAATGTCACGAATTTGTCCATCAGTTGTTGTTTTCAGCATGTAAATGAATCGCAGTTTCTGAGCGTAAAATTTCTCTTTCAGATATCTTCACAACTAATAGTCACAGGGTGTGAAATCAGGGGAGCGGGCTAGCCATTCTTTCGGCCCTCTTCTTCCCAGCGATCTGTTTGACAATTCGCGATTTAAAATTTCCCTCGCTGCAGTAGCATAACAAGTTCATTGAGGATTGCACCATTAACAGTTTCGTTCAAAGATTCGCATTCCCATCCGATCATTGCCCAAACTGTGATTAATCCGCGTTTTGAACGTTTCTCTTCAAAAAAAATTTGCTGATGTTTTTTTTTCGCATAATAATGACAATTATGGCAACTAACATTTCCGTTAACTTTGAACACAATTTCATCAGAAAAATACCATTGCTGAAACCGCAATCTTCCGTACTGCAACAGTGGCTTGCTGCCGCATGTTCAGCACCATTTTGGGTAGTGGCGTCAGTTGAGGCACGTGACTCTTACCTGAAATAATAAAACAAAGTTTCAAGTTTAATATACCAACCACCACATCTTTCTACAGTACCCAGTAAGATACTACATTTAATTTGAATGTACAGCCATATTCCTGACTCACCCTGTATGCCGCATTTTTATACAACACTGAAAACTGTGAAATACATTTTATTCCACTTTTCCTTTTTGCAAGAAACAAAACTTAGGAAAAGAATATGAACAATAAAGAAAGGGTCAGAAGACCTTGAATGTTTATTCTTGTATAGAGATCTTGATACGACAGATACAAACGCTACTACCTTGAACTACAGAAGAGTTAATTTTGCAGTATGATATATTTGTTGAAGAGTACCCACATATAGGAAGTACCTCTGGTGAAACGTGAAAAGTTAATTTTAATTCTTTTTAATTTTAGACCAGACGTCAGACAAATTTCGAGAGCGAGTGTATAGTGCCTCTGAATATCCTGTGTGGAAGGACGACTTGGAGTCTTTGAAGATCAGCTGTTCGTTCCAGTCCCATAAGGAGGCCGTAACAGCAGTTGCTGTGTCTAAGAGAAAGAACTACGTGTTTTCTGTCTCTCAGGATTCGCTGTTGAAGATGTATTCGTTGGAAGAAAAGAGACAAGTCAGAAGTGTGAATATATCTTCAATGGCTCTGTCATCGTGTATTGCAATGCCAGATGAAAAAATGTTAATTATCGGTTCCTGGGACAACAACATGTAAGTTTTTTTTTTTATATATATATGGTTATGAAGAAATTTAAAACTATTTGCATGTTAGTTTAAAAAATCTTTTACTTTTATTAAGTAGTATTTCTTATGTAATTTCTAAGTACGTAGCAGCATAAGTCTTTATGTCTACACTGGGGAGTCACTCACGGCCTTCTGCCGGCTAGTCTGACTGAGTTTTCTAGGATTTTCCAAAGTTTCGTCATGCGATTGTCCAACTGGTATCTAGGCAGGTCCTCGCCTTGATGTTTCTTCCGTTTTCATGGAAGAGTGCTTGCAGAGAAACATCATCCCTCAGTATTGTAACGGGTTTATGCCATACCTGCTTTGTACAACCTTTAAAATGCAAAATAATAAATCAAATAATGTTACAAACGATATCGTCATCATTAATACAACAGATTAGTAGGAGCTGAGTTCTTTTGTTGTTGTTGTTTCGGAACTTGTTTTGTCGTATTGTGTTCTTAACCATCATTAAACCGCAGTTTGTGGTAGAAACATCATTGCTTCAATAATAATGTACCAAAATGTCTCCGGGTCTACAGTAATTAAAGCATACAGTTACACTAATTTAATAGTTAGCCCCCGTGCACAAATGAAGGTTAGTAAGTTATGTGTATGTATTTTCTTTGCAGCACACTGTACAACCTAGAATTCGGTCGTGTGGTAGATTCAGTTCGTGGTCACGAGGATGCTGTATCGTGTCTCGTGTATGGTGAACGAAAACAGATCCTTGTTTCGGGATCTTGGGACTGCACGGTAAGAGTGTGGCAAGGAGAAGGCTCTACTTGGAATCGGATACGGCCTGCATCTTCACTTGCTGCTCAATTGGACCATGACGCACACATCACTTGTCTTGCTCTCAGAAGGTAAGTAGAATATTCTTTAATTCGTCGTGTTTTTTCTTTGTGTGGATTGATTCTTTTCATTGTGTTATGCCGTTAGCGGGGGGCAATTCAAAGTAAGTTGAGCCTTCTGCATTAGGATTTCGCGGGTTTATTCATCGGCCCGCGCACTGTTTTGATGTTAGGGGAGACGTAAAACGTCCCGCCCTTGAGCATATTTAAAAGCAGCTAACCTTTTACCGAAGAAAATATTCAAGTATTACCTCCACTGCACCTAGGATGATTTCGTACGCTACTTGTAACTATATATTTAGTGTGTTTAAAAGTGATGGTGAATTCTTTAGATAGAAACAAGAAGAAAGTTCGTTCAAAGAAGAGTCGGAGCTAAGAAGCATCGTCACAACGTACTTATCTCGAAAAGTGTTCTTGTCAAAACACAATCTAAGTTATTTATACCCAAAGGTTGTTTTCGACCAAAGTTTATGATTTAGGAACTGCAGCGTAATGGAGATTCTCTACGTAAGAATTTCTTTGTAAAGTAATTGCATAGTTGACAAGGATAGAAATCTCCACTACCCAGAAAGATACCCCAACCTGATACTTCTACTTCTGTGTGAGACCCAGTCCCTTTTAAAGGGTTTGAAAAGTCATGTACAACGTGTAAATTTTAGTTGCCTTAGTTTACCCGCTAGCGGGGCCTAAAACTTAAAACTTGTGAGGCTTTATCCTGGAATCCTGTTTCTTGGCGCAGATCCTACGTGGGGTAATGGAAGAGGTTCACTTGTCGTGCGAAAGGTTCGCGGTTCAAGTCTTAGTTATGTCTTTTTTTTCACCTTATAGCACTTGTGCAAATGTTACAATATGCTTTCAAGGTGACATGTAAAGTGAATGTTAATGTTCTGTAGCTTTTTTTTTCTTTCATTCCTATTCTTTTTGCTTTACTTATTTAAAATCTAATTCACGTAGTACGGTTGTATGTTCACATGAAAAACAGAAACAGTGTGAAAATAAGTAAAACAGGATTCATCACACCTGCGGAATTATTATTGTTAATTCAAGTGTAAGCAATCTGACCTTTGTTTTTAGCATCAAGGTCTACAAAGTATAGCCAGTTATTATGCGTCAGGTAATACGCAGTTCTTAGTCATTGGTACCAGCAGTACGTTGTACTTTTACAACCTTCATTCACGGTCACTATTACTACTTGTAGAAATGTGATGATCTTTACATGAAGAATTACCGGTATCAGTGACATCGGATTATTCTACAGCATGTCAACCTGGGTACAGGCTAGGACCTTAAATATTCAACACGTGAGAAAATTTTTCGTTAATATTTGTGGCTTTACACATTTCAAGGCTACCGGAATCCATTCCCATAACATGCTTCACATTCGGGTGTTTCCGTCTTTCCTGTTGTAAGCTCCTAGTTGCCAGCAATCATTCAGTCATTTTACAAATGCCGGAATCTGTATCTTTAAACGATTGATTTATACAAACATCAAACACAGTCTTGCATGTATTTTGATCACACACGTGTGTAGCCTACTTCTTTTTTGTTTTATGTAATTTTATTTATGTATTTTTGTCTTGCTTATACAGTGTAACTCTTTTATAACGACATCGGTCATAATGACATGTCACCCATGAAGTCTAGCCGAGATGCCTTCAAGAATAAATCATTAATCCTACTGCATGTAAACTAATCTTCCACATGGAGCCTAGTCGTTCTGTTTCGCAAACCACATAACTCATGTGTATATTTGCTTTCTTCATGCTAACTACATTATTTCATAATGATAGGCACTTCTTGAATAATACCTTCATATTTAGTGTAACCTTTTTTACAAGTCGACACGCTATCAATACTTTAATGTTAGATGAAATCACACATTTATGTTCTAGGTATATCGACTAATAATAAGTGTACATTCATATATAACTCAATAAACCAATTTACGTTCAGTAACAATGTGATCTGATTTGTTTACATTGTCATCGCTTTAACGCTGTTAACAAAAGCCAACCTATTTATTTTGAATCTTTTCATAAAGGTTTAAACTACTTTATATTTGAATACGCCCACTACTGCAGCCTATAGCGTCAGGTTTTCTGTGGTACCAACATATTCCTCATAACCGCATAAACCTCGGTTACAACCAGTTTGCGCCTGCATCTGGACTTACGTATATTATTAAAATCATCACGGTATGTTTTATGAACAACATCCCCCCTCGTAAAAAATCTTTAATTCTCACACTGATTATAACTACACAATGTTTCAGGTCCCTTGGATGTCATTGTAGCCGAGTTCTACTGTATTTGCGAAAATATGATGTGTGTAGACATGACATCCTACGCCGAAAACTAGACACAAATCGTAGGAAAGTACTTCAAAATTGTGGAAAAACGAAAACTGATGTCTATTATACGACAACACTTCCGCCCATCGGTGTGTTCTTGTTCAATCATTAGGCCCCAGTACTAACCCATTTTTCACATTCCCCCGGCTTAAGATTGTGTGTTATTTTTCCTCCTGCATGAAACAACATTGCGAGACTGTCGATTTACCTCAGCAACAAAAGTACAGGCAGCTGCTTTTGAGGCCCTAAAGACTTCGTAAACTTTCAGAGAGTTTTTCACCTGACGGCAGAAATGCAACATAGCACAAGGAACAGCTTTGAAAGTGGATGTGATTAAGATACACTCTGATTCGTAGAAAATGGTTGTTGGAAAACTTTTCAAAGTATGTAATTGCACAATCTGGCAACATCGAATTAATGTGCATGGCAGGCACAACGTATTGAATGTTAATTTTAATTCTAATAGTTTTACGCAGAATTCTTTCTCATGGACCACAATAAATGTTAATAATTTCCAATTCTTTCCGATTGTAGGGACAATAACCAACTAGTTTCTGGAACGCAAGACGGTGATCTCTTTCTGTGGTGTATGGAAACACATACGCTTATTCAGCAGTTACCAGGTAAGCGTTTAGGACTTTAAGTTAAATAGAAAGATATGTAGATCCTCTTTACCTTGATCCCCCACCCCACCCCTTCCTACAAGTTATTCGACATTCCAAAGCGGCCCTTTTCCATCCGTACATAAATATTAGAATTTATAGGGAAAAAAATAACTGTGTGAATAATGTTTGGTAAAGAGATCGGTCTAATCCCCGTAGATTAGTTGAGGAAGGTCGTTGATTGCAGGTTAAGTTCCGAGGACATGGCGTGTAGATTCCAGGTCTACCATTTAATCATCCTGATTGAGACTTTTTCTCACTCCTACCAGGGAAGTTTGGTAGATGTTTTTATTTTTTGATAAAAGTTTATTATGCAAGAAATCAACCTAACATATCGCATGTGAAAGTGCAACTTCAGTTATTCTACCCTTTCACCTGATGATCCTTATATATCCAAATCATTTAATATATTCACTATGATCGTTAACCCGGCTATTCTGTGTATTCACTGTAACTCTTATACAAAAGTATGACATTCTAAGCTTGTAGAATTGATATTTCTCAGTAAGCGGACATACATCTAATGAACATTTCCATGGAGCAAATTATTGAAATGAATGGTAATAGAATATAAATGAATAAATACGCAATGAATACACATGGCCCACTGTTTGTAAAATAAATAAATCAAGAGTAACATGGTAGATGCTTAAATTGTTCTTTATCCACTCAATCTGTCATCTCTTCAGCTTGTTGATCTTTCTTTCGAGCCAAGAACAATGTCACTTGATCGTACAGTTGCTTCATTACGTTCATTTCCTTTTCTGTTCCTTCCATTGTGACCTTTCCTTCTGATCCGAGCAATAATGTACATGACTGATTATTTTAAGAAGGATTGGAAGGAAACAACAGGTGATGCAAGCCAAAAGTTTCTGAACTGGCCTTATAGCACTCACTCTCAAATGGTGTGGCGCGATATACTGTAGCTGTGCTCTTAGAAAAAAGATAAAGCGTTTTATTAAAATAGTAAAATAAGAGGAAATATGGCGTAGGAATTAAATATATTTTTCTTAATGGTAGAGGCAAAAGCAGGAACAGGATCTTCTCGCTGCAGTATTATTTCCGTCTAGGTTTAGTGTTATTTGTATTGTAAGGAGAAAACTAGCTTTTATATATTATAAGGAGACCTGGCTCCTTGCTGAGTGTCCTTAGCTTGGTTTAATGGTTAACGTATCGGAAAGGTAATCCGGAGGACTTTGGATCGAGTCCTGGCGTGGTTATATTTATATTTTTTAAGAAAAATAACTTTTTCTTATCTATATACGCATTACGAAATTGAATAAAATTAGTGACAAAGGGTTAGGTGAGATTCGGCTTTTTTATTATTATTATTATTGCACACGCGATTCGCATGGGCTCTCCTTAGATGTCACCCAGTTCGGAATAATACTGCCGCGAGAACGACGTCATGGAAACTGGATGGAATGGTTAAAATGAATCAGTCAGAGAAATTTTAAAACCCATGGTTCTGAATCCTGAATAAAGTTTAAGTCCAGGGTAACAACGACTGAAAGGATTTAGACAGGGTAAGAGCAGTGGTAAGTCCTGCAGCTCAGTTAGGCAGTGCTGACTTCTACTGTGTGTTCCTAAAGCGCTAAGACAAACGCTCCTGACACTATGACACACACCATTACACTTTTCCTTGTGACATAAAATAACATGGCCATCGATTTCATGTTCTTTATTCGCCAACTAATTTGTTCATGTTTCTAGAGATGAAAGTTCAACTAAAGAGAGAATGATTAGAGACAACAGAGCAGATCCAGGCTGAATCACTGAACGTGCTTGGCCTCCTGTCAAAGACGAACTTTCAGCGGTATTTCCAAACCTGGTAACGGCATTAGAATCGTTGTGTGAATTAGGGTGATGGGACAATATAATACGTATTTTTTTTTCTTTGTGGATTGCAGGATTGCACCACAATATTTTAAGAGCCAATCACGAAACTTCTCGATTGCACCACAATTTTTATGGGCCCAGTTAGAAACATTCTGGATCGCACCACGAGTTTTTTACGGGTCCATAAAACTATTCCGTGTCACACCATCTGCCAAATTTCGTGTCGCTGGTAGATTTAGTTAGGCTTAGCAGGGAGGAGACACAGACAAGTTTTTCTGGTATCTTTCAACAAGTTTTAGCGTAATAATTCATATTATTATTTTTTTATTATTATTTATAATTTTATTGAATTACTATTCTTAATTGTTAATTCAAAGATTTAAATGCGATCATTGTATTGTTATTATTATATATATAGGAAAGAATTTGAATTGGTGCTCCATAGATGGCACCACAGTTTTCAACTAAATAGTGAAATGAACAAATGTTAATTATATATATATTTTATTGAATTAATTTCTTTATTAAAATGATTTAATATTTAAATTAATATTAATTTTAAAGTTTAAAAGCAAATGAATTAATATTTATGAAGTTATTATTTATTATATGTACTTAATCACTGAAAGTAATGTTTCCCGTGAAGGTATATTGTATCACTGGCTTTATCCTTATAGTTGTTATTTGTATTATTTAATTTATTTTACTACTTCTTGCCCTGAGAGATGTTACAAAGTAGTTCATAAGAAAATTTTAGAGAGAGATCAGCCATTGTCCAAAAGTGAAAAACATCTAGATCATGTCTGATTTCGAACCCAATGCTTTATTTTTAGAATGTGGAGGTCCTATTAGAAATACTTTGTATAACATTTTTTCTCCAAACAGCTGACTTTTATTCTTTAAATGTCTTCTTAATTATAAGTACCATGTAAGGTGATTATTAATGATCGATTTAACTTCCAGGTCATGATAATACAGTTAATGACGTAAGCTTTAGTCCTGATGGACAGAAACTAGTCTCATGCGGAGATGATCAGAAGTTCAAGGTTCTTGATCTTACGACTGGAATGCAGGTGTATTGTAAAGGCGTTGAAGAAGAATTAAGGTAAATTATTGTTTTCAGTACAGTACTTGTAACAAAATTGTCTACTAAAATTCGTATGATTAAATTCTGAAAATTAAGGTTGCCTTGTAGGAATAAAAATGGTCAAAAATTTTGGGGGTCTGTTTTCAGTTTGGCTTGGGGATAGATTCTAGGTTTCAACAGTTCCATAGGCAACCTTATTAAAATGCTCTTCAAACTTACAGTTCGTTTTTGAGTATCTCAGAAAATGAAATTGTTTTAATCACTATCGCCAGTATGAGACCAAGCTACAGATGAAAGATATTGTAAAATTTCCTCAAATTCAAGCTTGACATGTCCCTTTCGGCGTAGTGTAGTGGTTAAAGTCCTTGGCAATATCCTCCTCAGAAACTAGCTCGCCAAGAACCGCTAAGTCCATAGGTTAAAATGTCTTAAGAAATGGGTCGTTAAAGACTTCAAAGATAAAAGAATCGTGCTTAGTCAATTTCTAAATTAAAAAAAAAAAAAAAAAAAAAAAATTAAACGCACTATGTCCATATTTTTATGTTTTTCGTGTTTTCTGTTTGAATGATATAGATTGTTCATAAACTCGTTCAATGATTTCAAACCAATAAATATAATCATGGCTTGAAATGGAAATTTTTACGAAACTGAACGCTTTACCTCCGTTAACGTGCTGTATCCTTTTCTGTCTGTGATTGCCATAGTGACGAGACGGAACATGAAGGTTCAATATATGTACGACCCTTCACTCCGGTCCATTTGGAGCGCAGGATATAACGCATAAAAGACCTGTGGTGTGCAATATCAAACTCTCCTTTTTTAACCACTAACGAGAAAACTCTACGTAGAGTTACATCTTGTGCTAAAGCACATCCTCTGTCTCTTTCAGGTGTTACTCAACATCTGAGAAGAGATTGTAGCAACTTTTTGTCTTCTTAAATTGGCGATAAAATTCTTTTATCCTTTTTAGGTCAGGAGGTTACTTACCTGTACTCCTTTTGGAACTGTTGCTAAAATATTTTTTTCCGATTTCGTCTCGTGAAACAGAAAAGGATATTGAGGCTTTACTTGAAGAGACGCCAGCTCAGTTACCGCCACTTGCTATTATGTCTCGTCTGTCAGACATGAAATGAAAATTATATTAGTTCCGCTGCTGTATGTAGTAGACAACTTATTTCTATCCTACCTCCGCCATCCATGGCTTTCGCTAAACGTAACTACTTTTCAGCGAGTAGTTTTTCCAGTATCTTAATAGCTAGCAGACAGTCTTATGTGCTTTTTTTTGTTGTTGTTGTTGTTGTAATTAATTATCTTCATTTAGCTAAGTGTAGTATGTTTGGTAATCGTGGAGAGACTTTATGAATATCTGATATATCTTTTGTCATTCGTTCCAGTTTCATACAAAATGTGTATTTGAGCTTAATAGTAGAACCAAATTTCGGTATTATGCTTTCATAGTTTGGTATTATCATCTATAGTTCATTCGTTGTTTCTCTGCAGGTGTCTTGTATGGGATGGTTATACACTTCTGCTTGGCGGAAGTCAGGGAAATCTCTTTATTTGGGATCTCGTTCATGTGAAGTTGTTGAAGAAAATCTGTGCACATCATGGTAAGTAGCAACGACTTTTTGGAGTTTTGCGTCTAATTTACATTTTAAAAAATGTGTACGCATTTTAACGACAAATTTCATGCAAATTAACTTAGATGCGATCACAATTGCCTCTTATTTTCAGAACCTGCAAGCCTACAATCACGAACCACCTTTTCTAGGTCTTTTAATATCGTAGCTAACAAGAAGTGACCTATAATCACGATCCGTCTCTGTCTGTCTGTCCATGTTCAAAAATTAAATCTCAGGAACCACATGATGTAGATAGATAGGTGGTTGGGATGTCATTGGAAAGGTTTTGATTAAGCAAGCTCAGAGGCGTCGGACCCGTGTTGAGTGGGTCAGTGCTGCCAGCCCAGTTTTTTTTAAAGAACAATCAATATAAATATTATTCGACATAATAGGTATGTCCCCGCCCTCAAACACTCCAGTTATCAGTGTTGCCAGCCTATCTTCTATAAAATTCAGTTTTTCTAATTGGTTCTATGACGTTAGACGTAGCAGAACCAAAATTGGTTCAACCATTATTCGACACAATAGAAACATACTGTGGGTGTCTCCACCTTCAAACACCCTCAATTGTCAGTGTTACCAACCCGTGTCCAACACATATATCTCATGAACCACAAGATATAGAGACGTTGTTGAGGTGTCATTGGAAGGGTCTTGGCTAGACTACCTCAGAGCCGCCTGAACCATCGTGATCAAGCGTCGCAGTTGTCAGTGTTGCTAACCACTTTAAAAATGTAATATTAAACTTTTCAGTTTGCTTACATACCGTGAGACGTGTCCGCATCAAACTTTGCAGAAACATTATTCTACACAATAGAAAAATACGGCGGGTGTTCCCGACTTTAAGCACTCGAGTTATCAGTGTTGCCAACGTGTTTTATAAAAATGAATGTTTTGTGTCAGATGCTAACAAGGGACCGGAGCCTTCGTGATTGTCCGTAGAATCACAGCGCTAATTTGTTTTTAAAAAATAAAGTTAGTAGTAAGTACAGGGTTCTCAGTGACCTGGATAAGCAATGGAAATCAATAGGAAATCTGGAAAAAGTTAGGGAATTTCATAAATATTCAAAACTCTGGGGAAAGTCAAGGAATATTAAATATGGGTTTTCTGCTTCTCTCAACATACTGAACTAGCTAAGCTATCTTTTCACTTTATTTGTGTTGCTATAACAACCGGCTTCTCTGGCAACGAATAGGTTGTGACGTCACATTTAAATGGACCATTACATTTCATGTTTCTAACGCTAACTTTTTTTTTTTTTAATAAAAGCTGCCTGAGATATTGGCAACTCCTACAGCTGGAGCCAGTTGTGTCTTTTAGCACTAAGGAAACTAGGAAATTCTTGTGTATTTCCGTATTTAATACTGTATTTACGTATCGTTCTGAAAGTATGTAAATAGTTACGTGGCCAACTCAGGAAATTCAAGATGGCGGTCATTGTCGTCATATTGCCTCCTGTCCAGTATCCATTAATAGCCATTTCCTTTCAATATATGTGACAATTTATAAAAGAAAACGTGTTTTCCGTGCTCTGTATTCGATTTACTTGCTCTCTACGTTCCATCTTTCTCGGGTTCCCGTGTCGTTATTTGTTGACAACAGCGCCTCTAATTTTGACTGTGAAGGTTTACGTAGGCACAGTACCTACGTACTAATTTTCAGCAGAATTGGACTTTGTCACATGGCGAGTGTTCTTTGCGAGACGAAAGGCGAATCTGACAAATGTACCAAATGTTTGCTACTTATGTTTGAGTGATGTTTTTTATTTTAGAATTCTCTGCAATGATGATATGAACTTGAAGCCTTGAAACAGAATCATCAAAGGCAAACGTGTTTTACATTGGTTTTAATCTGTTGTTCAGTCGAATATTAAAAGAAATCGTTAATCTATCTGTCTTGGTTAAATGATGTCGTTTTATTTGATCGTGCAATACATCTAGTACGGACTAATGAACGCTCAAGGTCGATTTGCCAGGAGAGGGGGAAACAGGGGACTTCATCCCCGGTTGTTGATTCGAAATGTCATCCCACCCACGAATAAAGTCTTTGAATTTCTACTCAAACAGGTAGTAGGTTGAAACTTACCAGCAATCACTAGTTTTAGGATCCCCCTTTGTAGATCTAGCACTGGTCAGGGAATTTACATGTTGTTATGGTTGGGCTGGAGTTTAGATATACTCCGACTGCTGATTCAGTGGTTTTAAAGTAACCACAGCTAATCTAAAAGTGTTACCCAACCTAACGAAGAGTTTAAGTATAGTTCAAGACAAAACTAAACGACCCTGACGACATATGTTTATTATAGGATTCAAGGTCGTTTAGTTTTGTCCGCGACTATATTACTTTACCCTGTGGAAATTATTACAATGAAAAAACCGTTTTTAAAAGGAAATTAATTGGAAACTTTTTTTTTTTTCAGGGCCAATAACATCTATAGCAGTTTCAGAAGATGGTAAACTTGTAATCACTGGGGGAGAAGACAGAGGAGTTATTATCTGGGAACCAGGGGTGTGATCACGAACAGTTAACATTCTGTTAAGCAATTTTACCAAACCGTCTGTGATACCAATGACAGTTCGAACGTAGGTTTATTTAGTTTCGTGGGATTGTATTTTGTATTGGGTAGTGATGTTAATTGTGAAATTATATATTTTGTTCGTTACCATTGTTTGTTTCGTGTCTAAGAGTGACATGTATTTAGGTTCTTCTGTTAGTGTTGACATGTCTTTTGTAAAGAAATTGTTTAAATTATATATTTATATGCAGATTGATTAAGAATTCGTGCCCACGGACAGTACTGTGTTATTCCTTGACAAATTCAAATACACAACCCTTCTGGTGGTATATAAATATATATATTTATTGATTTGAATTAAATTGGTTGATGAAAATAATGTTCGTTGGAAGGCCGAAGTAGTATATTTTTTCAACTGCTGGTATTTAGTTTGAAGTTTAGGGCTGATGCGGTACACTAAGATTCATAAAAGTTGCCGATGGGAAAATTTCTACGTCCAATCATTTTCTATGTCAGAAATGGAACGTTTGTTTTAGATTTGTCCAAAGTGCTGGTTTTGCGTATCCACAGTTTGTAATTTTGAACCTACAAGATTTCTCATCGGTCATTTTTTATGACTCGGATTGTACATGGACTTTTGCGTGCAGATTAGTAACGTTTACCAACCCAACTGATTTTTTCAGCCACTTCATAATTGAGTGATTAGCTGAAATACGAAAGGACCTGGAATCAAACCGTGATTGATTCTACCTTGTTTCTTAGTTAATATCAGCATTTTTTAGTATTAATTTTTTACTTCTCATCCTTTTTAAGTTGCTTGAAGTAGTTCTATTTAACCCGTAAGTGGCGCACGTGTAACAAAATTACTTTATGGCCCATGGACACGTTAATTTTTGTTACAAGAAACAAAAGAAAGCTTAGGAAAAATATTCAAACATGCCTGCAAGAAATAATGGCATGTTTGAATTCACATAAACTCATACTAGTTGGGAAAAAAATTATTTCTGAATAACTAGATTCGTTGTATAAATAGCTGCATTGAACACTTTTTTAAATCGTAATAAGTTCTTTAACTATTGCAACAACAGGCAAAATAAAACTGAAGTTTCTTCATCAGTTTGAGAAATATGGGTACTTTAAATATATGAGCTAGTTACTCTTCTAACGGTTACAAGAAAAAAAGATGCTGGGTCTTTTTACCTATATCAGTAATTATCGTTGTTCAGAACGTCGTGATCTGCATTTACCTCCTCTTCGCTTTCATCAGTGTCACTACTATGATCACTTGGTTCATAGTCCCCGATATCACCACTGTTATCTTCAACGTCGCTGTCAAAAAGTGCTTAAAAAATTTCTTCATTATTCATTGTCTCGTAATGAGAGGAACGAAAGCAGTCACGAATGATACAGCTGGGTCCTGAGGACCCAGCGACAAGATTAATGACCCAACCGTCAACGCTACAGGTGCACTCTCAACTCTCACCGGCAGCTCACTGAGAGGAGGGAATTTACATAGAAGCGTAAGTAAGTGCTACAATCTACAGCTTAACAGTGGAAATGAAACATATATAGGGTCCTCAGGGTCCATGTGTGCTAGTTACGGGTTAATTCATATTACGTACTAGCATTCATTAAGAAGAGAAAAAAAAATAGTTCAGTACTTAGCAAAGACCAAATGGTATTTGAGACCCTTTTTTATAATTTAATCGTAAAATGCCTTCTAAACAGTACTGCTTTGAAGTCTTTTCTTTGTTTTTAAAATGAAATGTCTCGTATGACACGGAAAAGAGAGTTAAGTCAAAACGAAGATACAGGACTCAAAACTTGTGTTTATTACGGATCTTCCGTAAGAGCGGGAAGTTAATGAAAAAAAAGTTCTCTGTAAAATGAAAAAAAAAATGCCTTAACCTGCTTCTGTTCTTAGTACCACAGATTTATTTTATAAAAGGGTCAACTTTAATATGGCCGCTTCAATAATCTAAACAATAAGAGTAAAAATTTATTTTACAAAAAAAAAAAAAAAATGAAATCAAACAAATTGAAACTGAACTGAAAGACAACAGATACAACAACCCAAATTAGATCCTACGTCCTTTAAATAAAAATTTAAATAAATAAAAACTCAGCCTCCGTGATCCCGATGGTAACGTCGCGGATTTTGGATCGGCAATGGGTAGACATGCGGGCTCAAATCCTGCGCCTTATTATCCTGGCTGAGGTTTCCCAGGGTTTCAGTCATTTTCACCAGGTGAATACCGGGATGGTACTTGAAGGCCATGGTCTATACCTCACCTTGTCACCCTGAGTCAAAGATGCCGAAAGGCCACAAAGAAATTCAGTTCAATTAAATAAACAACAATGTCAGGTGCTGCCATCTCTTGCATTGTCCACAACGAGATCAGTAGCTTTGTCTTAATGGAAGAATATAATTAAAAAAAAGCAATCCTATCACTTTTTACTCTTCGATATGTACACTAGAATGAATAAAATGCAAATATTTCATAAAATATACTTGAACAGCTCAGCATGAGAACCACCATCGCACACACAAGTCTAACAGAGTCAAGATTACACCAATTAAGATTTTCTTCACAGCTTTTAACTTACATTCAATTGTTGAAAGTTTAAATCTTATTTTCTGTCTTTCGTAACTAAATGTAATTTGTGTTGACAATCAGTCCTAGCATAACACAGTTACAACAGCCCAGCCATCAACTTTTCTGTGTCTCTTGCCTTTTCTACTGAACGTCAGCCTGAAAAGATTTATGGATATATTTAGGAGTTTCAACGAACGCCTTTTGCATATTTCAGAACTCATAACACTAAAAGGTTTGTATGTGTTGAGTTTAACAAATTATTTTAATGAATGTTAATGTTGATGTACATATCTGTATTAGAGTGAAGTGGTATTAAAAATGGAGTTCTTTTATTTATTAATCAAACAACCCGGTCATTTTCCGTTATTCAGACAGTATAATATTATTAGGATCTCTGCTGCGGTTGGTACGTTCTGATTTTCTCTATTTCAGCAAACGCTTCTTTATGGCAAGAGTTCTTTCCAGCAGTTCATTTCTTCTATTCTGAGTTCATCAATTGATCTTACATGACTTAATGCTACATATGCCTGTCCTAATTCAAATAGCTTTCGTTCTAAGTACAGTACTGCATTGTCCTTGCATTTTGTGTACTGTGATCGCCCAGCAAATAGCGTTTCTTTCAGCTATTCCTTAACTGATCTGGGGCAAAGAATTGTACTGCTTCCCTTCGAAAGTCGATGCGTTCTGATGGTATATCCGTCTCATATATCAGTTATGAATCAAATTCCTTCATTTACCAGTCCCTTTGAAATAGCAGTGTCTGATTCGTAGCATCACTTTTGCACCTACAAATAAATATTTCCACCTTTTTTTATGCAAGCCTTCATTTTTGTTTATGTCTGCTCGACTATTTTAATCCTGAGCTCTGATGGCGTATGTTGTGACATTCTTATCCTTAAAGTATTGAAGTACTGCCTTGTTATGATCCTCGACTTGCTTATTTGTAGGATATATTTCTAAAGCCTTATCAGTGGCAAATGTACCAGACTCTTCCGTTAGAGTACTGAAATGTTCAGGTCTCATTTCCCTAATTTGCAGCCATTCAGGATATTGATGAACATATTTTCACCGTCCTGGCACATGTTTTCAGTGAGCTCGCAGAGTTCCTGTTCTCTTGATTGGTGGCAGCTGCATGAGCACATTCAGTGCTCCGAAGAAATCGTTGTCTTTATTCTTCAGCTGTGTAAGGCGCTAATTAATCATGCCTAGATTTGATAAGAGACCATAGATACATAATCAGTTATGATGAACTCAATGTTAGTCCATTGTTGGCGCATAATTCAATTTCCGGTCAGTGAAAACGTTTTAGTGATTCGGCCATTCTGTCGGACAGGTTGAGACATTTCCATGACGTGCTGCAACTTCAATGCACACCTTGACTGCATCCTTCGCGTAACATATGTTGATCTGAGTTCGTTAACAGGTTCAACAGGAATGTCTTGCCTACCCCAGCTCCACCAGCGAAAAATGCTCTGTCTTTCGTTGGGTCCAGTCATTTGATTTTATATACTTTTCGTGACTAGTGTTAAAAAACATTCTCGTTGTCTTGTGTTCATCGCCAGCTGTGTCGTTTGGAATTATTCCCTGATGTGGATCTTCCTCTTTTTCCTCCAAGTCAGTTTTTGGTTTAATGTATTTTCAAGCTGTTTGTCTTATTCGCAGTGCAGTTCCGTTTGTTCATTCGTTTCTTTGAGTTGTCTTCTTGTGCTAGAAATGCCTATCGTACGTTGTTGAGCTCTCCTAACCCCAGTAGCACATGCACGTTGGCCGCTCATGGAGCCCATATCGCCCCGCATCGTTAATGCGGACGGGAGAGCGACCCCGCTTCAGCCCACGTCGATTGATGTGGGATCGACATCGATTATAGGTATCACTAATTTACCTATTTTCTAAAACTATACTAAGTATTGTGCAAGGAATAAATCGATTTTCTACAAAACTTTTGTTCATAATGAATAAATTGAAATTAAAAAATAGAGCATTCGTCATGGAACCATATCGATCCAAGTCGATAACCGATATCTAGATTGATCTATGTCCATATGGGCAAGCCGATGTTTATTCAAGCGAAGGTATATCCCTCTGGTGATAAAATATAAAACTTCATGTTGTTGTGAACCCGCTTTCAGCTTTGTTTGGTGATAAACATGTTGAAGCATGTTCAAGTGCAGAAATAACGTCCTTCCACGGGAAGGACATAAACAAATAAAGTGTTACAGTTGATTGTGATTTTGCCAAGGATTCTTTGGTCACCGTGAGTACGTAGACAAACCAGCAAGATTTATAGTAATATTTATTATGCTGGTTATCGTACACAGCCAGAACCGGGAGACATTTTACACTTTTGTTTCGTTTGTACGGTAGAAAGTAGCGTATTTTCTTGAGGCCATGTGGTTGTTAAGAGAAATTCCCTTTAGCAGGAGGAAGTTAATGTTATATTTATTTACATTTGTTTTACATCATTTCCTTCAATTGAAGCTGTTTCATTGTAATCATGGCCATTGTACTCAACTTCTTGGCAAAAAATGTAAAAGAAAAAGTTAAAAGCGGAAGAGACGCGAAATGATTACAATGGAGCGGAACTACAAATTTTAGCATAAACGCAACATCGAAAATAATATTATTTTACAAACTAGCAGTGGTCGACAAATTTAACAATCTATTAGCTTAGTACAATGAAGTAATGTAACTTTAGCTACAGAAAAATAGTATTCTTTACATAAGCAGTAATTTTGTGTTACAATTTCTAACGTGTTTGACTATTTCTTGTTGGTTTGTCTATGTTGGTGGTCCTACATAAAAAGGAGGATTCCTTTTTAAAAAATAGTAAAAAATCAGAATTACATCATGTTCATAATATCAGTGACCGATATGGGCCAAGATGATTGCCATCCAATATGGGGCCCATGTCGTTCAACGATATCGATCAATGTCGTAAAATCCAATATGCCCATATCGGCCGACGTGGATGTGCTACTTGGGTAATAGCTCACCTTTATTTCGGTATGACTTATACTATAGAAGTAGGCTGTAGTCGTAGCCTTCAGGATCAGTTGCTACAAGAAAGTTCGGAACACGTACTTCTGCACCTGTATTTCTTGCTACTGTATTTATATGTAAGTGTTATGAGGCGTCTTATACAGTAACTGGGCCTTTTTCATGAAAATTGAGCTGTCGCGTAAGTTGAGATAATACACACATTCATACAACCGAGACTTGACGCTCCTTCCTTGTTCTCATGCTGATCTTGAAGGGCTATCAAGACACATCAGTTTACGTTGAATTTACAGTATAGTGTGAGTAATTTCAGCGTCAAGATTCGTTGGTTCTAATTTTGATACGTACTTTGGCAATGTACGTAGTATTCAGTCGCCACATTTGATCCGCGTGGTTGAATGTCTATGTTGCCTTTCCACAATCTGAGAAGTATGGAATTGTAACTGTTAACCCATCGATCTTCACTTTGTCGTTTCAACAAACGAACTTCACACCCTCCATTGCGAATGGATTCATTTGTTGAAGGTTGGACGATGTGGATCTGAGTGCTTAGTAGTTGCAGGAAATCAAATCTTCAAGTGGTTGATAGTGGGGTCACTTTTAGTACATGAACTTGGGTGGTGATGGATTTGGCACTAGCCCATAGAACCTTCAGACGGAGTTTCACATTCTGCACTTGTGCAATTGCTTCAGGTGTATGACCTTCAAATTACCATATGCAACTGGAGGGTTTCTGGATTCTGATCCATTATTCGACCTCCAAATGGGCAATTGTTGTTCTTAAGGAAACGTAGTTACACATAATATCTATGAGCTGGTTCATATTCAATGTAGTGTTGTGTGGCGTGGATATCCAGATCATTCTGATCAGTGTTTGGTCTTCCATCTGTAATCAGAAGAGCTTTCTCATGTCCAGCCAGTTGAGATCGTTGCAACTGGATATCACAAAGTATGTCGGTGATTCTAGACATCTTATTTTTGTAGTTAAGTTATTCAATGCCCCTGCCAGTCTGCTGCTGAACCTCCCAGATTCTTCATGTAGAGATGTAGGTCTTCAACTTGATGGGTCATCCGTGTCTTAAGCCCTCGTTCCGCATGGGGAAATGCAGGAACCAATTAACTACTACTGTTCATTGGTAATCATGTAATGGGGGTGGTACACACTGGTCTATGCTTTCAATCCAGTGATGCCATAGGGGAAAAGAGAGAACCATGCAAATTCCTCAGCCTTCAGTTCATGGACTTCGTTTAACAATATTGTGTGTTACGTCTAATCTCTTCGACGTTGTCCGATACTTTTTTTTTTTTTTTTTTTTTTTTTTTTTTTTTTTTACAGTAGCCACTTGTACATTATTTCTCTCCATATACTCGCCACCCAAAGACACTTGAACCGTGGCAGCAGCTTCATTCAGCATAATTTTCGTCTTAGAATTTGTCCACGGATATCATGCTAGTGTTCGTGGGTGCGAATTTTCAATCACTTTATATATAAGTCTATATTTTGTTGTTCTAGCGTGATCTGTGCGGTGCTTGTTGTAGAGTAAAATAAGAAATTTCGTAATTTATTTTCATGAATGTTCAGATATTGTTTGAAAGCTGTTGTTATCTAATATTTTTTATTTTAAGAGATTGGAGATTCTCGATACTTTGGATACCTCAGATAAAGAACTCGATACTTCTGCTACGTTGACACGGTTATTTACCTTTCTCTGAAAAGAATCCTGGGATGCAGGATCACAGTTTTCTCAAAGCTTGTGGAGTTTTCAAAACAGAATACTTACGAGGAGGTGTTTCCACGTTTCATAAGTCCGGGGGGAAGGGTGAACACAAAATATCAATCTCTTTAACATAGTGTAATCTAGATGTATTATTTGTCCCTTCTCCACAGCTTCAGCGCTTTTATTCTCCTCTTTACTTCAGCTCAAGTTTCAGAAACACCTGCCATGATGAATATTGCTTTCTTACTCTCGTCATAAAGCCTTCAAAGAAAAAATATATCATACATCTATGGTACTATATTGTTTGTTCGTATTTGTGTGTATGTGCGCGCGAGCGCGTTTTCTGGGAGTGGAAGAAAGTAATTTCCTTGGCATACCTGAGTAGTTTAGGACCCTTCCATAAGAAAGATGTCATGCAGGCTTCATAGTAAGTTCTGTAATGAAGTAAGATTGAAGAAGAAACAGTGCACGTACTTGAATTTTATTCATCGTATATTTCATTACATTGTAGATGACTTGAAAAAAACAAAAACGTATCGAGTAGCCAAGGTAAGAAATAATTACAGTATCAAGTATCGAGAAAATCTGTTATCGATCAATCTGTAGTGCTTTTTTCGTTCTCTCTCTCTCTCTCTCTCTTCTAAGTACTGGTGATAATAATTGCAATACACAGTATTATACCATGTCGGAACATTGCGCGATGCATTTGAAATAATTGTTTAGCTTTTAAGTCCGTTTTATGATGTTATTTGTATCTGATTTGTGATACAATTTTAGAGTATGTTGATAATGAGGCTTTAATGAAAAAAAAAAATATGTGATTACATTATTTTTTATTGAAATATATGCTGTATATATGGAAATAAGTAACATTTTTAAATAATGTTTTATTGAACAATGAGTTTATGAGTGTTTATGTTGTATACACGAGATACAGTGTTCCATGTTTGCAGAACGACACATGATTGTATCAATTTCCAAAGAATACGAATTGTTATCAAAGTGATCTATGTTACGTTGTTTTATTACATTGTATTGCCTTTATATCAAATTCTTCAAATAAATCATTCTTTTCAAGAAATATTAATAATGTTTTAAAGTTTCATGATGTAAAAATGACTTACCAGAAATTAGGTTTTCAGCCTTGACCATTTCGAAAACTCTCCATATGTAAAGAAGAACATGGAGTGAATGATGATCGTTCGGGGAAACTAGTTTTACACTTACAAAACTGAAGATCTACATACCGGTAATATAGGCTTAATACTGTATATAGTAAAAGGAATTCCATTCCCCAAACATAATACACTAGCTGATTCGCCCGCCCGTTGGTGCGGGTTGAATGAAATATATTGGCAAGTCATTGACACTGTCACCAATACTCGCTTCCTCGTGGAGGGCTGCGCCCTTAACTTGGGGAAATTTGGGGGCTGCGCGCCCTTTATCGTAACCAGACTGAGGAACTGAGCCCCCATGGTGCAGATATGCCTCCATACCCCTCGGTCGGGACGGGCGTAAGCCATAGCGCTGTTACCGCCCATAAAATTCATTTTATCTTTTATCCATACCCCTCGGGGGCTGTGGCCCTAAAAGGGAGTTTTGATGATTTGCCCTCCCGTCGGTGATGCTCAAACGAACGGTTTTTGCGCGGCCATTTTGAATCCATTCAAAATATTTTGATATTTTCGTAAACTATTCTTGAAAATACACCTTTATGCCAAATTTCGTAACTCTAGCTAAAATGGCGTGGAAGATTGTTTTGGGGCGGCCATTTTGAATCCAAGATGGCGACTGATATGATAACTTCCCACACGGGTCTAATATCTGATGATGTGCGAAAAATCATTCTAATCAGTCAAACTGTTCCAGCGTGACGCCCACGTAAACATTTTCACACTCATTTTTATATATAGAGATGCAGAAATTATGAATTTTCTGTGTGGGGGAGAGGGTTCATATTACATACAGAGGGGTATCAACATCAATCGTTCGCCCGTCGGGTTATTTGCATAATAGTTCACTCCGAGTAAGAAGATCAATGAACACATACATACATACATGGTGTCCCGGAAATAATGGCTCAAACTCTGGGAGGTGATAATTTAAAACAAAGCAAGAAAAAAAAAACCTTTAAAGAAATTCAAAATTGTGCATAGTTTTGCGCATCAGTCTATTTAAGCAATATTTTTTATTGATGTAATGCCCCAGAGACAGGTTTCATAACCTAAGAATTTCATTGTCAACAAATAAAATGGTTTAATAGGTCAAGCATAGAAATCCCCCTACAAGCTGCCTTCGTCAATCGTAAACATTAATTGAAATAGATGTATCGGGTAATACTTCCAGTATGATTTGCAAAGCCGACACCGCTTACGCCATTACCTGTCGAGATATGACGTCATTCGTGACGATACGGCCATGACAGGGCCTGTAGCTCCGAAACTAATCAGATTTCGTAATCTCTTCAACGGGACTTTTTTCTTCGTTGATGGACTAAAGAATCACCTCCCGAAGTTTGCATCATTATTTCGGAGACACCCTGTATAAACGTAAATGACAAGGTTCGTTCAACGTTGACAGAGACATTTTGACGTAAAAAAAAAGTGAGGAGTAACTGACCACCATGATGTAGATTGCGCATGCGCAGCAGTGTAAATAAAAAACATGACGAAAAGTAGAGTGTGTGGAACAGCGCTGTAGTATCAAATTTCTAAACTCTTGACAACCAAAGTTTGCAGTGAAGCCACGGATGAGCATTTGAACCAACTCACCGTGTTAAACAAAGTAATGTATTATTGCGCACGCGTCTCCCTTACATGTCCTTACAGTATTTTCATAAATTATCTACGACAACTTTTCAAAATGCGCTGAACTGTATTCTGAAGGTTCCAAAACTGTCATATATTATCAACGACACAATTTTAAATATTATTTCAGTTCCACTTATTCCAAGTTCTTAAACTTGTAACGAAAATATGGAAATAAGGACATCTCAAATTCGTGCTTGTACAAAACTGCCATCTGTTGCGCACTAAACGTTCTCATTGAGTAATTCAACAGAAAATAATGCTAAATCAATGATAAGTTATTCAGACCTAATGTTTAATGCATTGGTTATTGTTTCTTGATGTCTTACTTTCTTATAATGAAGTTTTAAATTCATATTCCGAAGTTGAGTAGCTGAAACAGCGAAGTTAACCATTTCAAATTATTACGTAAATATAGGTATTTAATTTATGGTGGTATATCAAAGAGATGGTATGGCATCAATTACAGAAGTTACTTTATAAAAAGCAATAACAATAAAAAGCATTATTACTTTTAATTGTTTTTGTAAATGCTTGTGTGAAATTGTCACAAGAACCTGGGATTATACATTTGCGCGAATTAAGAAACCGCATTACTAATTAACTAAATGTTGCGATCTTTTATTACTTTTATCACAAGTACGTTCATAGTTTACATCAATATTGATGTAGTTATTAGCTGTTTTATTTGTTTACTGTACTTTATTAGATTCGGTTCTAAAAATTCTTTGGTCATGAAGAATTACCGGTGTAAATAAGGATAGGGTTCATTAGAGAGTTAGAACTATTGCTAATACGTCACTGCAAACTTAGGTTGGCAAAGAGTTTAGTGAAATCGAAAGTGAAGTCAGCTGAGATTCTGCGAAGATTGAAAGCATAGTATTGGGAACAAACGCTGTCGCAGGCACAAGTTTACGAGTGATGTGAATAGTTTAGGAAAGGGTGAAACGTAGTGGTCAACCGCACACACACATGTTCTGCCTACTGCAATTACACCAGTTATTTGGAATTTTTGGCGCAAGCGGCCTCAATTAACAACTGTTATTCCACATAACTCCAGGGTGCCGTACATAATGCCATTCGCAAGAAAAGACCTGAAGATGTTCTTGGGATACGCCATTGTGCTTCATGACAATGTCCGCCCGCATTCTGCTTGTCTGACTGCTACAACCCTGTCCAACTTGCACTGGAAAGTATTGCCCCACCCACCCCTCGTACAGTCCACAGTTAGCCCCCAGTAATTACCATATGTTTGGACCCCTTAAAGAGCATATGGGAAGGAAGAAACTCCAGATAGATGAAGCACAACAGAAACATATCCTTCAGTGCTTAGAACAGCAACCTACTTCGTTCTAAGATAAGGATATGAGAACTGCAACAGCGACGGTGCTGAGAAGCCGTTGGTCGTCCTTTTTCTTACCACTGAAGATGTGATTTGTGCTAATACCTGCATATTACTACGGCAAGTATATTGAAAGGACCCGTAAATTCGAACGAGACAACAGAAAGTGTACTAGACTCACCAACACTTGGTTATCCGCTGACCTCATCATACGAGAGAAGCTGCAGTATTCAAATGTGTCCGCAAGGTGTTGATGCTTGTACAACGTTTCTCATCCGTAATTAAGTGGAGGGGAGGGGACATGTTCGAGCCGCCTAGTAACTGATGGTGAAATGTATGTGTATTACTTTCAACCAGAAGCGAAAAGACAAAGCAGTCGCACTATCAAAAAACTTTCGTAAACAGGGAAAGTCCCAGGATTAATATATTCGTACCCCGATGCTGTGTATGCGTGCAAAGTATTTCGACCGCGTTTCTCCGCTAGAGGGCGTTAAAAGATTGGATCGAGGAAAAAACAACCCGCAGTTTTGGTTCGAACAGGCATTTATTACTCAAGGTATATACATGAGCATACCTGACACTGCTGACAAAGACATTTGACCGTCTAATAAATATTACGATCCGCCCCAGGTGTGTCATACAAAGGCCAAAAGCTGAAAACTTTATTACCTGCTTAATCGAAGAAGTCGCCGTCGGCATCCAGACAAATACTGTTGCCATCGCTCGAACAATGATTGGATTCCGTGGCGAAAGAAGTCTCGAGTCTGCGATGCGAAGAAATTCTCAACAGCATGTTGCACTGCCCGATCATCAGGGAAAGTCTTCCCTGCCCAGAAGTGATAGAGATACCGGATGAGGTGGTAGTCAGTGGAAGAGAGACGAGGGAATACGGCGAGTGAGGAAGGATTTCATAATCCTGGAGATCCTGCACCGTTCTTTGCGCGACGTGTGGGCGTGCATTGTCATGCAACATGAGGACACCATGTCTGTCGACCATTGCTGGATGCTTGCGAACAAGTTTGCGGTGCATTGCATGGAGTATAGCAATGTAATGATCTGCAGTAATGGTTTCACCTCGCCTGAGAAAGATATGATGGATCACTCCCACCGTAGACCACCACATGAGCAACAACACCTTCCGTGAGTGGAGGGGTGGATTAGGAGACCATCCTGGGTGTTGACCACGATCCAACTATTCTCCTGGCCGTTTACGATTGTCAGGAGATCCATTTTTCATCTGAAGTGACAATCCGATGTTGGAAGCTTTCCCGCTTATTCCTCCTGACACTGAGAACTGCACACCTCCAGACGGCGATTATTGTTTGTTTTTCCCGAAATTTGGAACTTTAAACCCCCATATCTTGAGAACGGTTAGAGATAAGGCAAAAATAACAATTTTTGGGTAGGATTTCCGTAGTGTATTTTTACCCTTATGTTCTTAAAAAACATATATACCGAGTTTCCGCCTCCTAGGATAATGTTGATGTTCTGTACAGAGTTGAATAGTTACTCTGAAATAGCTGTGCATGTTCTTACACGGACACATGCATTTCCTACGAGTCTTTAAAGCGATCGCCACGCTATTCCATCGGCGCGTATTCGAACTATCACATGTACCAAGGTCGAAGCAGTCGAGCAAGCACCGAGAAAGAACGAGCTGGTTCGTCCCGCAACACAGCCTTCTGCTTCTCCCTCGCTCTATCCAGTGTTCTCAATCACTCTTTTAAAACATTTATTTCTTTTTCAAATTCGTTCTTTCAGTGTTTGATAATCTGCTTTGGATCTAATGTGCCGTGCAATGTATATGTTTTTCATGCATGTCCCTTGTTACATCCTCGGATTACTTGTCATGTATATTAATAAATTTGCCCTGTCAAATCATTTTTTCCGCGTCAATACTCCTTTTACATTCCACTTGGCTGGGATTTTCATGTATATATAAATGTCCTATTCATTTCAGTGCGCTTTGCTTTCAGAACCCTTTCCTTCTAGTCCTCCCTACCATCTTTTTTTCCTATCGTGAAAACCTCGATCTTCTCCTTACCAGTTCCCCCTATCTTCAGTTCTACCGAATGATACGTTAAGAGCATAATACTCATCAGTCATCTTCTGCTGCCTTTGTCCACATCATCTTCCGATGTGACACCAACGTCTCGAGTCTGTGTTACACGTCAATTGTTTTGATGCAATTAGATCTAAACTCTCGCATGGCCGCATTTCTTTTGTCCCGTTGCTTTCATATGCTAATTCGAGTATCTACTACACACACACTAATACAAATGTGTGTGCATGTATTCCTCCATTTAAATGGGTTCGGATGCCAGATCTACTGTTTGATACAAAAGCATTAAAAGTGGAAAAAGAAAAAGTAAAGGGCAGAAAGGTCTTTCAACCCCCACACCTCTCCTGAACCAGTCGCTCTCTAAGGTGGACTAACATTCCTATGAATGAGAGTGGAAAGACCTCTTCCATGTTCCCTCAGTATAATTGGTTCTGCATCCCTCGAGCAAAGAAAAAGTTACAACAGACGAAGGAGTCGTTTAGCATATACTCAAGAGATAACCAAAGGTGAGACGAAACTAAAAAGCAATTGAAAAAGTTTGGTGCGTTTTTTGTATTCTTTTCCTTTCCGTTAGTTTAAAGATTTAAGAAACTGGACAAAAATATTTAGGTCAGTATCAGAAGTTTAATTTAACATGTAGTTTCAACTCACTGATGACAAGCGCATTACACTATATTTATTCTCTTTCCTCAAATCAGTTTCGGTAAATACAAGGAACAATGTATTTGACAATCCGAATCCTAAAATGGCCTCTCGGTAGATATTGCGCGTACAGCCAATTGAATACAGCTGCGTGATACCAAAACACAAATTGTAATGACAACAAACATAACTAATACCCAATAAGGCATGGAATAACGCAATTGCCAGTCTGCCATCAATATCAAATGTTGTGTTAGACATGCAATAGGTGTGCCAATTGGAAAATAGTAACATAAAACCAATTACATTACAATAATAGCAATACTCGCAAACCTTAGCCAGTGATAACAGTAAATGTATATCACATGACCCTAAATACTAAGCATATGTACTTTAGAACAAATATATCAGCATTTCGTGTCGTATCATGTCCCCATGGCTTCTGGGATAGTTGGAACTCATACGGACATACATTAATTATTACAGCCAGCAATTAGTGTTGATCTATGTACACATATGCAACAAAATACTGTTCCACGCCTGAAACATTATAGGTTTCTTCTCAAAATACAGTGTTGCTAGCACATTTGAGACTGTTTTTATTAATATTTTATTAAAAGTAACTAAAGATGAATCAATTTATCGTGAGTAGCCACCATTGTCAAACAAATAATTGTACCATGTTTCCTACTCATCGAGCCCCTGGGATTGTCCATCTCCTGAGTACTATCAGGACTTGCGCTTCTTCTTCCTTCCTTGGTCTTCATGTCATCCCCCCTGGGTCCCTGTTCGAGCGCCATATATAACAGTACAGAATTCGTGTATCAGCCAGGGATAATCGCAAGCCTATTGCTCTCGGTGACGACAAGCAGGATAACGATGGCGATTGAGAATTCGTGGAAAAAGCTTGATTTAGGGACGTTTGCAACCTTTCAAGCTTCCAACGGCAAAGTACACAATTAGTAGAGCTGTCATTGAATGCCATTTATGGACCATGACGATAATGGTACCCTGTTAAATGGAAGACCTAATGGAAATACCCCTGCGTTGGGAATGTAGAGTGCGTTTGGAATGAATCACTCATAAACCACCATTGATTGAGAGGTTGTTGGAAGTAAGTTCTCCCATATATTATCGTGAATGATAATTAGCAGTCTATCCGATCATTGCTAACTGTTACTGCCCAAAGAGACTATGGTACAAGAGGAAAGATTATCTGAGGGGAACTAATTTCCTGTCGGGCCTCTTGGTAAGAAACACCACAACTCTGCTAAAGGAGTCAAGAGACCAATCTGAAGATCTCTCGCCAAGAGATTTTTAGTCTAGATCTGGAAAGACCTCTCGCCATCATTCAAGAGACAATACACCTCTCGTACCGTTCAAGAGAATATAAGCCTCTCGCAGTTCTCAAGAGGATCTCTCGGAATAAGGCATTAATTAAATAAACCAGTTATGAGTCAATTGGCGCACTATTTGCTGTGCTTCGTAAATGATATACATTGAATAGCCAGTTCTCCCAGGTTATGCTGATGCATACAATAAATGATAGGATACACTGACTGTGTGCTTTTTTATTGCATATGTACCTTATATAGTTTTATACTGCCATGCTAGGATACTTATTAAGTCTCTACGGTACTTTACTTTCTGTTAAAAACAATTAATAGTAATTGATATAACTATAGAGTCTATTTTTGTAAATAGACAAGTCTGCGCGCCTTCTCCTGAACGCCAGAGTGCTAATCAGGATTAAAGGTAAAT
>JAGDQP010007479.1:39626-67071 GCA_022664845.1 Lepisma saccharinum | reverse complement strand
ACAATTTGTTTGTCATAAAACAATCAGTAATGTCAATGAGTTATTATAAACTGAACTCTTAAAGATAAAATCTTCCTCTGGCCATCTTTGCTAGGTGGTAGTCCAAAATACCCTTAAATTATTATCTTGTTTTATACGTTTCTTCAAAGTGGACCAGATTAATCGTTCAGAAACCTTTCAATGATTTTATCGTTACGTTGAAGAACGTTGGTTATCAATAATTGAAGATGCATTTCTCTTCTGTGAAAACAGAGAAAAGTTCTTCAAGATATCCAATATGTCTCTGAATGACGCTAGTTCCGCTACAAACGTCCAAGAAGTTAATTTCTTCGGAAGTTCTGGAAATTTACTACACTCTGTTACGCTGCGATCACTGTCCAATGTGCTTCTTTCAAAATATTTTACAAAAGCATACTTGATAGTTCAAAATGAACTTATTCAAGCGTACGTACTCCCGCAATCATCTACTATCAAGAAACCTTCCCTATTTTCAAACTATGAACACAGTTCTTGCCTTATACACTCAATTTCCCTTTGAGGTTTAGGACTACAAGAAAATAATGAACAGAGAAAATTTACAAACATTTGAATACTTTAACACTCAGGAATAATATTTATATCATGATTTTCGTCAATCTCATTAGGTAAAGGCCGGGATGGTACTTTAGGACAAAGACCCTGGACGCTACCTTCGTCACTTCTTCTTCTGGGATAATAGGATTGAGTTACGCGTGGTGGTCAATAGGCTTAAGACACTACAAAAATTTAAAATACATTTTCAAGACGCACATACTGTACTCCGAGAATATATAGCTTTTAATTTCCAACTTGACGTATAGATGATGCTTTTATAATGGATAGATCATCCTCGTTTGAGAAACACTGATTTTTAAAAAATGTTTTGTCCTCAGATTTCCAATTGATTAGCTTCACAATTATAGTTGTTTGATTGTTAGCCAGAAGCCCTCAAGCTGTATGTCTATTTCAGTAGCTACAGCAAACATTATAAATGGTAACGTGAGGTTGTGTCAGTATTTTGTGCTGTAGAGATATTCTGAATTAATTATTACAATTAATATGTGCCTACGGTCAATATTCGAACCACATTCAACGACTTTTGAATTACTTGGATAGGATATACCTACCTGATGTTCACCATAGCAAATTGATATTGTAATAGATATATCCATGAATTTATAGCAAACAGATTCTAATGCTATCGTAAATGATGGAGGGAATGTAATTAAAGAGCACTTCCATACAATCAGTGTAACGACTATGCCAGGATATTTTTTTTAGGAAGAAGTAATTTTGTATCAATAATTACGTAGAGTATTTTCTTCTGAATGTTGTTTTATTCTGTCACTATAAGTTTTCCGATAAATTAAGCAATATATTTAATTGCTTTTTTTACTTAAACTATGTCACAGGATGATCATGATACACAGAGAACTTACATGGAAACTGTCTTGGGTGGGACACGACAATCTGCATGAAACTTCCACAGTGCGTTAATGATGTGTTCCAATAAACAGTCGTGTAGTACTACGTTTCGGAGATTCTCGGTACACGAGTTACAGGACTTCAAAATTTTCGAATTTTTGCTCTGAATGCCTGAAAAGTAGGCAACATTTAATACATATGTGCTGAAGTTATGCATTTCGCATTCACTTTTATATAAAAGGTTGCCCTGAAGCTAATTTTAATGTTAGATTAATGGCATTGATGAATTTGGCGTGTTGATTGGTTACTTTGGACCCTGCCAACTGCAAATATTATATAAATACAGGGTAACCCAAAGGAAAGTTCCCATCTTATTAATTTCGAGGAGCAATCTCGACCTTTTAATTTAAGAGGGAATGTGTCATCGTAGTAAATCATTGCATGCTATCCCATTTTATCGTAGTCTAGTGGTAAAAAGTGAAATTTTCTTAAATAACAACATGAGTCAAGTGACACATCATATCAATTGTCTTTAGGTTCTACTTACAAAAGCATTGTGATCATTTATTAGTTTCTTTGAAAACTGCAAGAAATTGCGTTTGTAACTTCCAAATATTATAAAGTGAAACTTGGTTGGAGATATAATATTTTTTTTCTGAATATCATTCCAGGCGAATGACCTCAAAAATTACCGCTGTAACCTATAAAATAGAATTGAACCTAATTAAATTTAATTTGTGATCCGGAGATTTTTTTTCTCCATTGTACGATGTGCAATGGAGGGCGCTCATAACGTATATTATAGTAAATTGAAGACCTAAACTAAAAAACATCCCACGTCCACTTTTTTTCTTTGTTCATTTTTTACATTCCTAGGCAAATATGTTCGAAAGGCTATCTACTGGCAAAATATAACATCCTAATTCCCACTCAAAACCCCTTGTTTTAAATGCAAAATAGGGCACATAATTACGAAGTTTAGCGGGCAGACCTAAGATGACGGTTCTATTTTGTACCCTAGATGCTTCTCCTTAAAGTGAATCCATTTGTTTGTTGCCCGTGCACGTACAATGGAGAGAACCTTGTTAGATTGTTATTTTTAAATATTAGTTGAACACGTTTATAGCGTTTAACTGCTCTAAACTAACGAAGATGCAATCTATTTCACAGTAAATATTATTCTGTTAATCATAAAATATTACAGCTACACTTAATCATTATTTTTAAAAAAATAAACTAAAACGTTATGACGCTTGCCGATAGATGGGTCTCTCAGGAATGTGAATTTTGTTTGTAAAGGAAATGTCCACAAAATTTTCTACAGAGAAGTTGTTTGCTATAAATATTCTGTCCACTTTATCCTGTTTACTAAATAGTAAACTATTTACTATTCTTTTAACTATAAATTTATTAATGTAACATTTGGTATGGTTATCATTGTTAATTTTGTCATAAAAATTCATTAAGAGAACGACCACAAATACTCATCCTTGCTCTTCGATGAATAAGACATAAATAATAATTCTCAATCTTTAGAAGTTAATAACACTCAAGAATTAAATGAAGAGGAAAGAAAAGATAGGTTCATTCAAAGGCACAAGAATGCAATCGCAATACAAGAATGTAGGCGAGCTTAGCAACACTAAAAAATAATATTTGGATCCAATTAAGTTTTATCAGGTAATGACACAGAAAATTCCAAACCTAGAAATGACAGTTTTTCCAAGAGAGAAACACTCTAAACTCAAAATACATTTTAAAAATAAGGAAAGCTATGAAAAGTTTAGACATCACTATCCGAAAGAGCTTTTGGGAAAGAATCATTTTTTTTATTCTCATGCAGAGGCAATCCCGGAACCTCAGTTTCCCAAATCAAATACCACTTTTACCTGCGTAATCACTGAAGTTCCAATTCAAACCAAGACAGAAGATCTCAAACGTTTTCTCAAAAAGAAGCAACCAATTACAAACTTATTAAGAATCAGAGGCGAAAAGGGACCCCTACCATTGATTAGATTGTTCACCAGAGATCCAACACTGGTCAGCACCTTAATAACTAATGGGATAACAATTGGATTTAATAGATATAAAGTGGAAGCTTCACGCTCAAATGCCAGACCGTTGCCATGCAGGAGATGTTACAAATATCATGCCACACAGCCGTGTAACAATGTCATAGTTTGCTTTAAATGTGGGGATCCGCATTCCAGCTATCATTGTACAATAACTCCAAATATAAATTTTTGCGTTACATGTCGTTCTGAGGGCCGGCAGTTCCGTATCGACCGTACCGGCAGTTCTACCTGCCCGAAGCGGCCAAAGAAACCTTTTCCGAATTCACCCATAAAAATCTACCGGCAAAATAAAAAATCAGCAGAACTAAATAAGAATCAAACCAACTCAGTTTCTGGAGATAACTTAATAAATGAAGAAACTTTACAAAAATCAGATTCAATAGCAAATGTCTTGCAAGATCATACTTCAAAAATGGTTAAATGGGTTACTTCAGTGCTCAGCCTGGTCTTCCCAGACAAAACACCTCAGCGACTGTCTTCAATTATGAATACAGCCTCAGAAGAATTACTTCAATGTCATCTCAACATTTTGAAATCGGTGGACGGACATATATTTGTGGGCAAGGAACCATTCAAAAGGAAAGTTAATAACAACTACGATAATCCTGCGCCGGAAGATGACTCTGAAACAAATTCACAAACAGAAGAAAACAATTAAAATTTTGAAGAAAACTAGTGGGATGTTTCAATACATTTCGTATTCTTAAAAGATGTCTTCGGGGACCCAGCAACATTTCAACTTCCGAATATTATAATTCAACAAAGGAGATATTATTGCCCTACCAAACACCTTCAAACCAGAAAGAATTTTTAGTGATCCTCTGAATATTAAATAATTCAATAATAACTTTTAAGTGGAAATGCATACAGTTTATGCATTTATTCTCATAAACTTACTCATTCCTTTATAGGCATTTCAACATAATAAATTTCAATTTATTGGAAATTTAAATTCTATTTAGACTAATTAATTATAAACTATTAATTAATCATCAAAGAAATCTACTACTGTTTAGATATATCATAGGAGTAGTTTGCATTAAAGAATATTGGCAAACAAAATTTTTATCTAAACATTCTCCTCTAATTAAAGAATAAATAAATTCATTAATTAAGGAAATCCTGTGCAGTTAACCAAGCAATTAATCAAATTAAACGCAAATAAAATATTTGTCCACTTCCAGTTCATACGGTTTTGGACACAATTTAAGAAAAAAGAGAATATTCTGGCTGTTTACTGGCGGGAGCGTGTGTGTTCTGGTGCAGTTTCTGTTTTTCGGATCTAACAGAATTATCTAACCCAATTAAATTTAATTACACTCAGGACGAAAGTGGCCTAGTCGGCCAGAAGTCCAGCCTGGGTGGCTCTGCGGGCCCAGGTAATTTACTTCTTTAACTAATTAACTAACTGCTGTGGGAAGAGTATTTCAAAATAAGTTGTAGTAATATATGGTATCCCATACAAATTTGAGATCGAGATCGATACCAAAAGAGAGATCGATTGCCATTGCTTTTACATTTTTCTCCATTGTACATTATCGTTTTTTTTTTTATTACTACCTTCTGGAAGTTCATAATGAATTTTTTTTAAAAGTATCACCATTTGAGAGATTAGTAACTTTCACGTATTTAATTGGTTTATGTAAGGAATTCCAACTCGGGAAGGGCGTAAGCCATAGAGCTGTTACAACCCATAAATTAATTTAATATCATCTTAACAAGTTCCAAATACTGCTACAAAACACCCGTAGAGAAAATGGTAAAATCCCGGATTTCGAACCGGCGATAGATAATAAGCGAGTTCGTACCTCGCGGCCGACTATCCTGACTGAGGCTTTGCAGGGCTTCTCAAAGTTTCTCCAGGCGAATATCGGAATGATCTGAACTAAGGCCTTGCCGTTACCAACACGATTTGCTTCTCTACTCTATTCAAGCCTGAGCCAAAGATGCCTAAAGTCCATAATAAATTCAAATTCTCAATAGTATTCGTATGGAATTTTCTAGGATATTAAGAACAACAAAATGTGAGAGATATGGAAAGAAATCAACCCTGGCAATATTTAAGGCACTATTTGCCTGGTGTAACTAAAAGATACCGTGCAAATCCTCAGTCATGGGCGGCCACTGGGCGAGAACTCGCGACCTTCCAAATGTTAAATGATCTATCTGTCAATTCAGATACGAACACAAGCAATCAGTAGTATGGCCATTGTAACAAGTGTTTTGAATAAAATAACATTAATGATAATAATATTAATAAATATTCTAATTTGAACAAGAAATAGGTTCTACAAGTATTTTAATTCCTTTATTAAAGAATGTCGATAGATGGAAGGATAATTTCTAGATATTTTTTTCTTACAAAGTATTGCTGGACAACAAGCTCTGTCGGACGTTGACTGATTTTAATAACAAACAATAAGAAACCTATGGGAAAAAGGAACAATTAAGTAGTGTGTCGTTTTCTGTGAATTTCTACTTTTATATTTAATTTTCTCCGCACATGGAAGAATAAGTAAGTTTTCACATTTTTGTTACATATTTGCTGTACTGGTAACCCTTCATATGCCGGTACATAACTGTATGTTTTCTTAATTGGGGGATCTAGGTTCAATCATCTACAATCTGTCATGCTAAAGTGCATAAGTGCTCAAATAGAACACCATGTTGATAGCATTAGTTTTACAACTAGATCACAGATAAAATTGAATTAGTTTCGATTCTCTTTTATGGGTTACGGTGCTAATTTTTACAGTCACTCGCCTGAGGAATGGCGTCCCTTAGCCATATCTCTTCCGTCAGTAAGGCAGGGAAGTTAGCGGTTAGGGTTTTAGCAATGATACCAACTCAACATTCATCTCGTGAAATTGATGGAAACTCTGGAAATTTTCAGGCACGATGTTTGGTAGCGGGGTTCGAACCCACGTGCTTCAAAAAAAAAAAAAAAAACAGTGTTGTTCTTAAATTTCCGGCATTAACGACTTCATCACAGGAGTTGGAAGCTATTGGCTCACAAAACATAAGATAGTACGCATAAATTTATCAAAGTGATATTCCAGGAGTTCTTTTATACTAACGCTGGTAGTTGGAGCGCTCATAACGTTAAATAGTGTAAAATATTACCTCACCTACCAAGTTTCACATTATAATATTTGGAAGTTACAAACGCAATTTCTAGCAGTTTTCAAAGAAACTAGTAAATGATCACATGCTTTCGTAAGTAGAACCTAAAGACAATTGATATGAGGAGTCACTTGACTCACGTTGTTATTTAAGAAAATTTCACTTTTTGCCACTAGACCACGATAAAATAGGATAGCATGCAATGATCGACTACAATGACAAATTCCCTCTTAAACTAAAAGAGCCGTGTGTCGAAATTACTCCTGGAAATCAATTTGTTACGAAATCAACGAAATGGAAGCCCTGTATTTATATAATATTCGCCGTTGGCAGGGATCAAAGCAATCAATCAACACGCCAAATTCATCAATATGTAATGTATCGGGACTTTCTCCTCAAAGGCAGGTAGACACAAAAGCAAACAAGGGGGTCCGTGGTGCCCTGTTGCAGAAAAAGGGGGCTTACCCAAAACTTCACATAAAGTGATCTAACCTACCTGGGAGACAAGCCTACATTACACCACAAGAGAGGGCACAAGACAAAAAAAAAAAAGAACAGCTATCGGACATGAATACAAGGCGGGTACCTACTCATCAGTGCCTTGCTTCAGCCTAGGACCATCGAAGACAGAATACGCACTAGTCTAGATCCACGAAGCATGCATGGAAGAATGGAAGAAACCGGAAAAGAATTGCTAAAACTCAGAAAATTGGCAAAAGCAAAACACTAGTAAAAAGCCCCCAAAAGAGGAAGAGAGACGAAGGCGAGAACATCCCGCAGGAAAGCAGAACACAAACATTATTTTAGTGACCTAACGCAACTAGGCCCCTAAAATGTATGTCTCAAAGCAGCCGCGCACTAGTTAACATAAATCACGAAATTTAGATAAACACAACTGATTTGACTATTCCCTAATGTTTTCAGAAGCATCAAATCAAAATATCAAAACTTTACGTCATCTGGAGTTACATTCTCATATACACATGAAATAAAAAAGACACTTCGCGGACTAAAATAGCTAAAGGTTGGGAACCTTACGGCAATACCACAGTGATGGTAAACTACTTACTTCTTAATAAAACCCTTAACACAAGGAATATCTGGTAAAAGAAATATTTTATTCTTGCTTGAGAATAAAAAAACGCAACGCAAAAGAAGTAAGAGATTGCTGAATTTCGTGAGGGGGAAAGTTTAAAAAGAGAATCTTTAGCACATCTAAAGTGTCTAAAAGATACGGTTAATTTCACATATCAAAAGGTAAATTCATCGTTTACAGAAATGCTCTGCCTTTGAGCGGAGACAAGAATTCACACACTTTTTTTTTTTTCAAAAAAAAAGGTTATTTTCAATTTCCAAGTATGATAGACATTATACACTCTAACCCAGTTAAATAAAATTTCCACAATCACTGTAGCATAACATTTCGTTCTACGAAAAAGATTAATTACAAATGTAACTACTGGGCAGAAATTTATTTTCATTTTCCAAAATTATTGTCAAGCATTTTGTATGTATTTTTCAATTTTTTACTAATATAAACACAACCTTAGCTTTAATTCAATAATACAGTCAAGACATACTATATTCAAGATAGCTACTATACTTGCATTTATGCGCGACATCTTGGTATATCTATACAAAAATGTAATTTACTTTTCGGGCATGACGATTTTACCATCTTTCTGTAAACAATATTTCTTACAGTAACAGAATTTTAGGTATGATTACAAACAACTATAATAATAATATAATCAGCATTTTAAATTAAACTCAACTTCCATTCGATATAAAACAATATAGTTACTTCAAGCTGTCAGAAAGCTCTGCTGCCATCTATCGAACATCAAACTTACTAGGGGACAATCACATCTTTCCATGTATTCTCTTTCTTTCGCGTTTTACCAACAATTTTATAGTATTTTCGTGCATTCTTGACGTAGCTTTTAATTCTCATCTCTGCTGAAGTTCATATCTGGCACAAAATAGTTCCAAATTCAAAGAAAACCCGAATAAAAAGTGCACAATAAATTAAAATAATGAATTTTGGCCGCCATTTTCTAAGATGATTTTTTTTTTATTTTTGTGGATTTTTAGAGTGTTACTTGGGTGGTTAAATACTATATGTATACCAAGTTCCATGCTTTTAGGAATTTCTTTTAACTAATCACAAGATTTTGGCTTTAAAGGACTGCAGTAGTGGTCACATTTCTTCGCTATAACATAAGACGATGGGTCACAATTGTGTATGACGAAGACAATAGCAACTTTGGTATTGATTTAAAACTTCTACGTCCGTTCTACCAGTTCTTCACCAACAGGAGAATCGTTGCTTGCAATTAGATTTCAATTTCATGTAATCAATGTCAAAATCTGTACTAAAAAGTAATATTATATGTGAGCGAGAGGACGCTTGTTTCTTGAAGAAGAAAAAGTAGGAAAATTTGTATATTTTAGTAGTTTCTGATTCATAACTACTCACAGTGGAAAACGCTATGACATGCACTTGCATGTATGGAAATTCAAGGGACAGTATCTTTCACTTTTTCGAAAACAATTTACCAATATATTCGTTTCTAATGGTCATTCTTGATTTATTGGAAGTCAAATTCTGTTATCCTGTACTGCATTTATCAAATCATATCTTAGCAACTAATTAACATAAAGAAGGAATTATTATTTCTTTATTATGATACATTATGTGTGAAGAAAAGATTGAAAATTCTAAAGATCTCGGAACTTCTTTTACTCTCTTCTGCAAACAAAGTACTGTACGTACTTGTTGGTTACAACTTTGAGTATACCTAGCCACTTCTAGGTAACTTATCACAAAAATACCTTAAAGAGGTTGGGACTGTTGTTTTTTTATTGTAACAAGAATGGAAATTTGGTTGTCTTTAAAAAGTTCGTCATTTTTGCACGCAATTTTATCAGAAAACGCGTTTTAAGAAAAGCTGACTTTTTTTATGTATAATTGAGAAACGTTTGTGTGTGACAAAAATGTGTTCGGGAGACTACTGGATTTGACAGAAAAGACTTCTTCAGTCACCGTTTTCTGTCCTCTCACATCAAATTTAGTAGCTCCCGAATATCTTGCGATTTTTTTTCGGAAAACATTTAGCTGTAAAATCTAAACCAACTTCTCGTAGATTATAAAACTTAGTCAGCTTTTAGAACACACAAAGTTCACAAAATCAATTTTATTGTTACTACCTTTTCTTCAAAAAAAAAAATCAAGGTGAGCTCGAGAAGGTTGGCCCAACCACCCACTACTTTTCTCCAGTAGTACAGTAATGTTGAACAACTGTGGATACAACGTTAGCGCCGTCACGTAATTTTAACCTTGTATATGTACCTAAATGTTTGACTGTTCAACGGTTTATTCGACGCTTAAAATCAACTTAGTCTTCATTGTCAATAAGTGGACGATATACAAGCGTATTTTCGAAACGTTTTTTAACGTTGTATTTGCCCATCTGTTCAACGGCTCAAAACCACCAGATATAGGATCAAATGAATAAAACAGAAGTAAATACTTCGAAGCACCAGGAGGAAAAATCATTTGCTTCAATTAGTATGAATAATCCCTACCTTTAACTTCATGCTTTTGCTTCGAGTAACAGAAGCAAATGTTTCACTTCCGGTTCAGTAAAAGGTTTGCTTCACTTTTTATTAATTCACTTCGAAACATTTACTCTAAAATTTGCAAGTAAAAGCATTTCCTTCTTCTTAATCATCCGGCCCGTAGAATCGGACTACAATTCAATTATTGAAGGAGTATTTGACCTCGGGATAGCAGAAAGTAGAGCGCTTGATATCTGTGTGCATGGCCACCGGTTCAAATCCCATCAGGGCCAATTAAACGTAGTGGTTCGGAGAGCATTTTACCAAAAACTGTAGGTCCTGTCCTTATAAGCTCATCATTCACCAGCTCGTTTAGGACGTTAATAACAATTCAGTTCAGTTGAATGAGCACTTGGGACTTCTTTCACATGAGATGCTAATGCAGTGTGTCAAGTAAAGTAAAATTTATCCATGATAATATCATCTTATCCCTTAAGTAATGTCGTATTTTTGCATCGTAAGTAAAAACAACGATAACTTTCCTGGTCAGGAAAATAGTCTCCATCAGACTTCACAACAACCTGCCACTTGTCAACTAGTTGTTGAATCCCCCGCATAAAGAAGTCTCCGTTCTGGAGACAAAAAACTAGGTCACTGTTCGTCGAACGTCATGCTCATATTGCAGTGTTTTCCCGGAAAGGTGGTTTTAGAGACTGCAGAAAAACAGTAGTCTGTTGGTGAAAGACCTGCTGAAAACGCCGGGTGGTGGAGTTTATCCCAGCCACATTCCTCGATCTTAGCACATGTCCTTCTTGTCGTGTATGGCCACGCGTTATCACTGTGGCTGAGCATAACCAGAGCAGGAACTTTCTCCAATAATGCAGTCTGTAGGTGTTCAAGCTGCTGATAGTAAACAACTGCATTGATAATCTAGTTCAGTGGCAAGATCTCAAAATGGATTATTGCACGAACATGCCACCAAACACTCAACATCACTTTGCATGAGTGGAGAACCTGTTTTGGCACACTTCCTGTGGCCCCCGCTTTAGATACCCACTGCCGTTTGCGTATTATGTTATGATGAAGGACCATCCCCTGTCACCCTTCTGTCCAAAAATGGATCACGTCTGTGACGGGTCAGCAGGGAGTTGCAGATGTCAACTCTCTGCTACTTCTGTTGAGGCGTTAACGCATGGGGTACCCACTTTTCCTAGTTTCGACACGTATCCAAGGTCCTGCAGATGACGATGAATAGTCGAATGGATGACATGGAGCTCGCTTGCCAGTTCTTAAACTCTGAACTGGATTTGCCTCCACCGCTACTCACAGGGAATCGTTGTCCAGAAGCACAGATCTCCCTTCTCGTGGCTTATCGGTGAGGCTGGTGTCTCCTGAACGAAACCCCTGGAATCACCTCCGGCACTTTCGCACATCCACAGCACCCTGACCATATACGTCATTGATGTTTCGTGCCAATGCGCTGGCAGGATGTCCCTGGTGAAATTCACATAACGTATGTGGTCCTTCGACACTGCCACGATCGAACTTGGAGTAGACCGTTCTACTTCTACACACTGCTGCACAATCAAGCTGACTGAGCTGTAGTACGTGCCGTTTAATTCACTATTCTCTCGTCAGATGGCGTTATTGCAGCGGTCATCGTACATACGAAATTACTTATGGGATAACTCGGTATTAGGAAGATGCACGACATCAGGGGTTAGTGGAATGATTAGAGCTTACTGCAGCCAGAGTTTAAATCGGTTCATATTTTGTGACCTAATAACCCAGTCTGACGGCGACATAAGTGACCCGATCGACCTGGTACGCAACCTGAACCGCATGACCCGAATGACACGATCTTGATCGGTTGGCCTGATTGACCAGATGACCCAGTTTTGACTCAAACGACCAAACAGAGTTTGTGATCTGGCAAACCCAATGGTTGAATCCTGACGCCTCAGGCAACAAGACCAACTCAGTCGACGGTTATTTGCACACTCCTGGGGGAAAACTAGTTCTTTCCGGGGATATGAGACTATTTCCATATGTTATTACTATCGTTAGGAACCTCTCGGCATCGAGTTTTTCGGTTTTTAGAAGTAAAACCCTCGTCTCGGTCATCCTTCTGAAAAACACACTATTCAAACGCAACCGTAAGGAAATAATAAAAATTCTGCACTACCTTCAGGGTCATCGATGGCCCGATTTCGACCCGTTGACCTGGTCCAAAACATGATCAGATTGACCTGGTGACCCTATTAAGCTCTGACTGCAGCACACTACAACGTGAAAATCCGAGGCACCGCACAAAAGATCAATAAACATAGCTTCGTAGGCAAATTAAAGGGACACTATAAAACGCTTGGCTATATTTCGATATTCTTTAAAAGTAATACGTCCAGTATTTGTTTGATCAAAAAATAAACTTTGTTTCTTTGGGCAATTTTAGTAACTATTGAGTTCGGCCCATCATTCTGCCATTTGCGAGTTGTTTTCCCGCTTTGATGTCACTTGAAGACCAACCTCGCTCAGAACGACCTCCCGAACGAACAAAAACATCGCCAGTATTCGTGATCTGACTATGGAAGACCGTCGAAGAATCACTGATGAACCACTCTTGATTTGCTTGGTGCACCTGGAGTTCCTGGGAATGAACTTCGAGCAAGAAGTTACGAAGGAAAACAGTTGCAGCAGGCTTCGTGCCTCAACAACACACACAACCTTGACTGTGAAACACTTTTTAACCGAAAACAGCATGATTCAGCTTTTCCACCCGCCGTATTCACTCAATCTTGCTCCGAGTGACTTCGTTTCATTCCCCCGAATGAAACAATGCCTCAAAAGAAAACGTTTTGCAGATATGGAAGAGGTGTAGAAAAAACGAGGGAGCCATTAAAATGTGCCAATTAGCAAGAGTTTCACGACTGCTTCGAAAACGGAAAACACGTTTAGACGGGTGCTTCGTATCAAACAGACAGTACTTTGAAAGCGATTCAAGTTGTAACACCCAAAAATAAATATACACACTTTTATTACAAAGTTCCTGTTTCTTTTGGGTACCCGCCTCACTCGTACGTTCACCCAGATGGGCACTCGGTATAACTCTGAAATTAGAATAAACAATCAAAAAAAGTTTAATGCGCCTCAATTTTCTGGACTTGTGTAAATTACTTCCTTGACTTGCATAGGCAATGGTTAAAAAAAGGGCAGATATGGAATGAAGCTTAACCTGGACGGTGTTACAGATATCCTTTTCAAAACAAAACTAGTAACGAAGAAAATGAAACAAAGTACAATGGTTCATAGCTAGGAGAATTAATCTTATATAACCCCCTTCATGGTGTCATGCATTTGAATATAGTCTATTCTCTCTCTCCTTTTTTTCTTTCTTGCGTAGAGAGCAATCCATTCTTTCTCTCTCCTTCTCTGTTTCTGCCTCTGTATGATATATCATGAGCAATGCTTTGAAACAAAAGCCCTGCTATATGATTCGCTGGCTTAATGACATTTGGGATTTTACTCTCTTCTTGTCGAGTTAGGGATTACGTGACAACAGGTTCAGAATGATGGATATACAACATTATTATGCTCACTCCGGTATCCCATGTGTAGCCATGAAGTTCCCATTTTTTCTCCTCTGCCTTAGCTGGTTACGAGTTTGAAGTGGAAGACAAAAAGATGACGAATATTTGAAATTCAATACCATTTGTTTAATAATTCATTGTTGTTTTTTCTTCTTCAGCTAAGTTAATCCATCGAGTGGCAAAGTTATTTTTTGTTTATTTTATTTTAGTCAGTTGGTTCCTCGTATTTATTGTGATGGTTGGTGACTTTTAGACCTTCATTTGTACATTTTTGTACAAAACGATGTTTTATAACTAGTCAAATATTATCTTGCGTTTTATAGCAATTATCTATGATTTAGTACGAGGCTAATGTAGTAAGGAACATTCCCTAATTTGTTAACAGGTAAATCAGATAATGACGAAAAATCACAGAACACAAAAAGCGTGCTCTTCCAGTTTTCTCATTTAAAAAAAAAACAACTATCTGCATTGAGAAATATTGATTGGACAGTTTACACAACCAATGAAGTAAAGATCAAAAAAACAATTTGATGAATTTATTTCTCATTTAAGTCCGAGTACTCCTGCCGGTCTCCGCGACTAACGGTTTGCTCAGTTTCATAAGAAGAATGTTGGGATGGAATCTAGAATCAGTTAGTGGTAGAGATTTCCCATCCGTTTACTCCGTAAAATGTTCATTAAAGGAGGCCAACTCTCAGACATGGTTAGGTCGTAGATGGTACTCCGGCACGGAAACTGTAAATTATATAAATGCCAGCATGCAGGACCAGCTATGGTTATTTGTGTCTAGTTTAGGGAGCTCACGAACATTGGACAGTAAGAAGAAAAGATACAGAGATAAGTAGAATTACCGACTTATTTCGTTTCCCGAGAATCCAAAATGTCCAAATATATAATTAGTCTATACTGTCGTTTCGAGACAGTATCTTAAGGTGAGCTTAGATTCAATATGCAAGCCTTACTGTTGTAACGATGAATCCCCAACGTAGGGCTTCTGAGGTACGTTACGCAGGTTACTGAGAGGAACCACATAAAAAAATAGCCGCACAAGGTGCTTCAAGGTAAATGGCACAACATGATTGAATTCTCGTCAACTAACCTATTTATCAGGAGAAATAAACACAAGCTTGGATCCATAAGGTTGACATTTATGAACATCAATGTAAAAGTATAATAATTATTTATTTCACAACATTTTCCATGAGAAAATTTCATTTGCTTTCTTTTTTTTTAAATCTCGAAAATTCCTTTGGACCCAACCAGTAATAATATAAAATAACACAAGGTACTAACGTTTAACAATATCCAATCTCTATAATACAACACCATAAGTTAAGAATTCGTTAAAACAACAAATAATATCAATCAGCGACATCCATATTCTCCGATGAGAAAAATCTCGAAAATTACCACTAACATTAATCAAAGGTCAGTTTGTTCCAAATTAATTAATGCTTCAACTCAGTAGAAAAGAAGACTATTATCTTATGTACGTTTCGTATCATTATTAACGTTTGAATCATTATTACAGCTATCAAAAGATGTGAAAACAAACTTTAAAGTTCGAGGAGGGGGGGGGGATAAAACTCAAAATTGATTTTAAATTCCAAATTGTTCGTTCAAAACCAATGAAATTTATTTAACCTTACTTTAATTAAGTCCACTTTAAAATCACCAAGTTTCACATTATTTAAGATTAATTAAAGAGAAATTCTAACCTTAGAAAATTCGGACCCTGATCACTTTTATTCAAGAAATGAAATCAAAATTCAGGAAACGCCACTAATATAGAATTGGTTATCAAAAATAACCAAATATTACATTAATTTAAATCTCAAAAGTATTCTTATTATTATTTAATGGTGCAATTAGCTCTCCTGTATCTCTAGAAATTAATCCAAAATGTTACTTACCTTTTTAATTCAACATTAAGACTTTCTCAAATCTTATTTAATAACAAATATTTATCCATTTTAGTCAATTCTTAGTTTCCAATAATTCAGATTCTCCACCGTGATTAATTACTTGAAAGATGTATTTACAAACGCATCACCATCACAAACGGAATCCTTCCAGAATCTTAATTCCACAATTCTCTCATTTCGGAACCAAGGTAACGAAAAATTATGGTAACTTGAATCTGTTGCATCAGATGATTTTCCTCGTCTCAATCTATTTTGGTTACTTAAACTCGCACGAGAACACAACCGCATCAACATGTTGCCAGAACTATCTCAGAAACAAAATATACTACATAGTTTAAATATATTAGCAGAAAAATCGTAAACAGAAAAATTTTGGAGCGAGCATTTTCTCTGCTCGCTACAATATCTACTACACCCAAACCGAGATAAAAGAGTTAAACTGTACGTATTTAAAGATATTCACCAAACTGGACTAATTCAATTCCAATTACATCAAAGCACTAATAAACATTGCTTTCAACAATTCATTCGACGAACTGTATGCTTCTAAATTCAATAATTACGTGATCAATTACCAAAATGTCATAATTCTAAATAGTTTCTTTTCTATTATGAACAGTATCCAAAACACATTTTATATAATCATAAACATTATAATTATTTTAATATAATATTTGATAATGGTATCCTTCGTTATTCACGAATGTGTGTTCTCCATACACAACCACCCAGATAAGGTAATAGGCGACAATCTCAAAATAATACAAATTTACACCAGGTGCCTTCATAAGCATCCATCGATTTCTTCAATGTTTCTAAAAATATCGCTGATGTTCTATTGTGCAAAATATAAAAGTCTGACTTTAGAAAAATTTTATCACTTCAAATACGAACGCCTTCATTTTATATTGCTTACTTACCTACTCTATGAGTTACGGAACTCCCAAGATTTTTGCGGCAGTAATAAACGTTCGCCATAGGATTTTATCCTGGGCAAGATCAAGCCAGTTTTCATCAAGAACACCTACTTGACAAACTTCCTTTCTAACATTGCCCTCCTAACGACGTCTCGGTCTTCCCAACAGTCTTTTCCCTTCCGGATTTCCAACCAAGATGGAATATTATTTTCGTTTTTCCCCCATCCGAGCCTACATGGCCTGTCCACCTTAGTCGTCGTGATTTCATTATTATTACATCAGATGAGCCGTACGGTCCATGGAGTTCTTTGCTATGCATTCTCCTTATTCTGTAGTCATCTCGTCCTGTTTCGGTCCTTATATTTTTCTCAAAACCTTAATTTTTAAACACACGTAATTATAAAAAATATTTTAATAACTTTGAGCGTCATGTGCTGTACAAAAATGAAACCTTTACGACCAGACGTTCGAAACACAATTTTATTATTTAACTCGCTTATTATATACACATATTTAATGCACAACACAGCGTTTCGACTACGTCTGTAGCCATTATCAAGTGTACTGTTAACGAAATTATTTTTTTTATTGTTTCTTAAATATTTGAATTCCTATTGTTGTCAGACTATATTTATTTATTTGTTGAGAACGTTATTGTTCCTTTGTTTTCTTTAATTCTATATATATTTATGTCATTTCTCCATTCTTGGTTTAAACTTTCACATTCATTTTCATTAACATTATTCGGATTATGCCAAAAGCGATAGCCTCCTCTAATCAATATTTCCGCTTGATTCTTTGCTCCTCTAAGGAACCTAATACTGCTGTTGTCTACATGATTAGCTTCATCAATAATATGTGTAGTAATTCCTGATTTCATTTCTTTATTTAAATATATCTTAAGTGTTCTAAGTATGTATTCCTTATGTGTATTTTGGTTTGGTCTATATACGTTTTCTGGCGGTTACATTCGATTTCGTAAATTCCTAAATTAAGCAATGAATCTGTAAATTTCTTAATTAATGTTTTATTAGATCCGTTGCTTAATTTAGGAATTTACGAAATCAAATGTAACTGTCTAAAATGTATATAGACGAAACCAAAATACACATAAAGCAAGATACTTAGAACACTTAAGGTATATTAAAAGTAAAGAAATGAAATCAGTCATTAATACTCATAGAATTGGTAAAGTTCATCATATAGACTACTAGCATTAGGTTTCTTCAATGAGCAAAGAATCAAGCAGAAAGATTGATCAGAGAAGGATAGCACATTTGCTACAGTCCCAATAATGTTAATCAAAATGGATGTGAAAGTTTAAGCCAAGAATTGCAACATGTCATTAATATGTATAGAACTAAAAAAGAACAGTAGCATTCTCAACAAATAAATAAATATGGTTTCGCAACAATAGGAATTTAAATATTTAAAAACCAATAAAAAGATAAATAATTGTTAACAGTACACTTGATAATGACTACAGATGTAATCAAAACGTGTGTTGCGCGTTAAATATGTGTATTTAATACTCAAGTTAATTAATAAATTGTTATTTAAACATCGGGACATGAAGCTTTGATTTTTGTTTAATAAACATTTAGTTTGTGGTAATCTGCTAGAGTTGTACTACTAAAACTTTTGCAAACGTAAAGTATTACCGGCAGAATAATCGTTCAACTTCCTTGATATTTTCAAATTCAACTTCCTTGTTATTAATCGTGAAGTTAGGAGTTTCTGGACTGAATAAAAGCATGCGTTGCTCGATACTAAGCGACTTTCTATTTCTTCCGTGACCTCGTTTTTGCTTGTTACATATGCTCCCAAGTATTTAATTTAGTTTACTTTCTTCATGTTCCTATTCTTAATTGTTATATATTTATTTCCTTCATTCCCTGTGTTTCGTTTTTTCGACATTTACCTTTAGATCTATTTCATCGCACGCTTCTACCAAGACCTCGGGGTTACTTTGTAGTGTATCAATACCGTCCAATATTAACTCTTTATCATCCGCATATACGAATATTTGGTTTAAGCTATTCAATGTGTCCCTTTCTGTCCTCGTTTCTTTTTACAATCATATATTCTAAAGTAAAGTTAAACAGTAGTGGTGATGAGGCATTACTTTGTTTCAATACGTTGCGAATCTTGAAACCATTTGACATAGTATTCTGCTTATTGAGTCTCTGGTACTTTTCCCAACTAGTTGAGCAAGTGTTTTCGGAATTCCAAATTGTACCAGGATACCGTTTAAGTTTTCTCTTACGATAGAATCATATGCTTTTTTCTTAAAATCAATGAATAACTGGTGAACAGTCAACTTGTATTCCCATTTCTTCTCTAAGATTTGTCTCAACGCAAAAATCGGATCCAACGTGGATCTATTTCTTCTACATCCACATTGGTGGTATCCAACAAGACGTGTTAACAATTTATTATTCAATACTTTGTATCATGTTGGGAGTAACGAGGTTTATCGTGGTAATTATTACAGTACGATTTATCGCCTTTCTTTATAGACCGGAATTACAATTAAGGTTTTTATTTCTTTGGAAGCTCAGCACTTATCACGCTATCTTGCTTATCACCAATTAAGTATTTAAATCAGCAGTTCTACATTTGCTAGCAATTCAAACCAATAATCACCTAGCAACGAAAGAAATACAACAAATAATATACGTTATATTCTTAGATTGCTTAAGCAATCACAAATGTTTGCCCAACTGCTAAATCTAACGTGTTTGTGGTGGGTAGGCTGGTTGATAGGTAGTTTCTATCATAGACACGTAATTGATTGATTCATTTATTATTTTAAAAACCAGAAACTAAACTGACACTCCGATATTAAATGATTGAAAACTAACACAGCCAAGGTGAAACTTTCCGTAAGATTTCCAAAATCAAAAATCTTGCAAGTTTAAAAATGAAAAAAAAAATAAAGAATAAGAAAAGAAAATATTATAAAATCGATACGTTTATAGTGGAGTGCAAAATGAGGCAAAACATTGACAATAGAGAAAATAAAATTTGTGAGAATACTGATATGAGAGAGAAAATCCGTGAGAGAAGTGAAAAATACTGGTATTATGTATATGCAAGAAACCTGCATTGGTATTTTTCAGGTTCTTAAAAAAATAATACTCGTTTCGGGATCATTCAATCTTCAAGAGAGCGAGAAATATCTAAAGACAATATAGAACATATATGATCATCTCACTTTAGCATAAAAAGCTTCTCTCAAGAAGAGACAGAATGCCATAATGAACAATTCTTTAACAGCAAGGGACTCGTTATCCATTCAACATCTTTTTCCCGACCACTTCTACTCCAACCATGCCTCTCTCCATTGAACAGATATATATTTTTGAAAAGCAAAATAAAAAAAGTGGCAGAAACTCAACCGATTCACACAACCGTTGGCTCATAACATTTTCTTCGCTTCTTTATGGCTGCTCTGAGTCAGAAAGGTATAATTCACGACTGCAAGGCACCAACAGTAATGGCGGTTATATTTCACATTGGCACCGCTCGAATAGGATATTTTGCCACTATAATCAACAAAAGCTTAGCACGGTACACACACACACACAGAGAGAGAGAGAGACAAATATATAGTGCTTTGGATTTCCATCTGCAAAATGTAATATTGTGAAGCACAAGTATCAGATCATTTTCATACAATAAACAACTTGATAATGCGCTTTCATAAGAAGGTACTTACTCTTTTTATGTGTGAATATTGTAACATTTTATTCCGTCATAACACTTCAAAATGATTGTTTCACTAAACATATATGCATAGTCATAACAATGCAGGCTTTATTACATGTTTTGAGACACATATACCTCAAGAGTACCACCAAGGGAATCTTTGTCTAGAGTGTATACCATTCCCTAGAATCATGGTGGTTTTTAGATGAAACTTAATGTCCCGTAGTATGCAATGAAATTTTGTAGCAAGTGAAGTTTGCAACAGGGATAGAGAAGCTGAATTTGAGACTACATTAAAATATAGTATATAGCATTGTAAATAGTTTTATACACTAAACATTCATCTAATGATACTGGAATTGGAAACAATAAAAATAATTTCCGCTTTTTCATCACTAAAATGGGAAATAAATAATTTAAGTAATTTGAATTCCTTGTTGAAACGTACTAACAAGAGAAGCATCAATAATCTACGTACTAATTTTGCTGGAGCTTTTAGCAGAAAATTTAAGCGTTTCAAATAAAGCAAATTGTATGAGAACGAGTTCCGTGGGATTGGTGTTAATAATCAGTTTTGGTACACTTGTTGTAATATATAAAAAAAGATAGAATAGTAAGCTTAGCTTTGAGATCACCGATGCTTTCAAATCCGAAGATTCTTAATTAGATACAGATGCAGATTTTAAATTCACCACTTTTACCACCCATTTAAAACTATGAACAACTTTATTTTATTTTATTCTAACCTTATTATTCATAATGAAAATTCTTAGTCGATACTTGTAACGTAATAAGTAACGAAATATTAAAAGTCTAAAAATCATAATTGATCATACTTTCAGCTATTGAGAAACAATTTAATTGCAGGAAAATCAATTTCAAGAACAGATAGTTTCAAGTCTTGTTATGAAAATAATCCTTTCATATTAACGTTTTAAAATTTTAAATCAATCATTTTTTAATTAATACAGAAAATTTCACGAGAGATATTTACAGCTGTATTTGCAAGTTTTATTCAGCTTGATTTTGTTTCAAGCTGGAATAAAACTTTATTTTGTTTATTTTTGTTTTATTTAACTTCATATCTTTTCTAAATGTGTTAGTTGCAGTATACAAGATACAATCAAAACCGCAAATTTTATTTAACGTTTTATCCCAGCGTTCGTCTGATTTAACTGAAAGTAACTAAAGAAAAGGATTAAGATAACCAACGCGAACCGGAGTTTTTAACCTTCTTGTCTCGTCCGTGATACTCCTAATAAACAACACGCTGCTTAACTAGATCATGTAGGCTGAATCTCTCCAATAGGATATTACATTACTTTCACTACTTTATTGCATGTTTTGTCATGTTCAATTCCGTAACCAGTCTTCAAATACTGCAAGGGTTAGATATCAGAACAACTATACACTGAACCTTGCCCCCTTCAATAAAGTTAATTTCATAAATCTTTTTAATTCTTTTTACAAGAATTTATGTCAATTGTTAATTAAAATAAATATACTGTTTAGCAATATTCATTCATTACTGCTGCTTGATTTTAAAATGGGCATGCATTTTAACAAAATAATATATAGAATTATTCGTAGAACTATATCATGTCATTCGTCTAACGTGAACCCAGAGAAATTCTTCGTAAACTGACCCACGTTAAACCTTGTCGTGTGAACTGATATTTTACGCGTGCTTACACATGAAACAAAATCAGACATAGAGACGATGAGCAGTGACAAATCCGTCACATGAAAACGGATAGCAAGGGAGGAAGAGATGACAAGGATGTTTGCCGTAAGACTTGAACGATGAACACGAGGATTCATTTCTTGCTGTCAGTAGACGATTTCTTATCAAACCTGACACTCGGGTGGAAATCCGTACGTCTATATTAGTGTTAACAGGTCCAGTGTTTAACACTTCGCCTGCGACAGAAATATCTACCTTGATTATGTGAGCAAAGTGTCTACGTTTATATCCACTTGGTTTATGATTTCAGACACGTCTCCTCGAAACATCAGAATTCATGTCAGGGAAAAGCTCAACATGTGTTTGCGCCATTCATGTAGGCGCTTCTGTCAGTTATTTGCTGCAGTGGGATATGCAAAGAGAAAAAAAAATAAAAGAGATAAATGCGCTTTGGTTGTGTCAATGGAGTTGATAGGAAGGGTTTGTACGTATAGCTCAATGGTCAAATGCTGTAGTTTGGTTATAGGGAGGTATTGGGTAAGAAACCTGTGGTTGACAATCTTGACAGATATTGTCTGCTATTTTCTCAGCTACAGCAGCTGAATGTTGAGATGTTTCTTGAACCAAGAGCAGGGCAATTTATCTTAATCTTTCTCTATGTGGTCACAGGAAAATCAAATTTAAATAAGAAAGTTATAATTTAGGAGTTTAATTTTAATTAAATTTCATTTTAAGGCGTTTAGACAGCTGTAGTTCAGGCCGTTTAGAAGTTTAAGTTCCACCATGATAGTTCCACTTGAGATTATCGTCCAATTTATAATTAAAATACTCATCTGATCCCTTCACTCTCTCAACGATTCTTGATTTCCGGCTGTCATTCTTTCCTCTTGTTCTTGGTTCATAAAATAGTACTCCAGAATAATTCATCCCATCCAATCCTCTGTTATGATGGTTTGTCGGCTTTCCTTGAAATCTATTCTGCTTGACTGATTGCTGTGCCATTAAATTTTGACAAAATTGAGAGCAGGTTTGCAATACGGTAAAAGCTCTTTTTTTTTAAAAAAAAAACTTTCGCGGAAGAGCAAATTTACCAAAACGGTCGATATAAAACCCTACGCCAACGTTCTATCAAAAGTAATTGAATAAACCTCAACCACCTTTTTGGAGTGTAACTGGCGGATTAATGAATGTGTTATTAAAGGTTTGTTTAATCATTTTTCAGATAAAACAAAAAAATCAATATCGCGGAAATTGTTTCGTTTCTCACCGCGTAATTGCACCCAGTTGATACTTAAAAACCCATCTTACTAAACATATATCTGCAGAGGTTAGCTAGTATAAGTGCAGTACTGACACCTCCCCCCCACCCCCACCGCATGGACTCAGTAGTTACGGTCACGAAATTAGAACTAGGGAAATGCAGATTAGAGTCCTGCCATATCGGCCAGACTGACTAAGATTTTTGAGAACTCTCTCCCACACTTTTACCATCCGAATGCCGGTATGGTACCTATACCAAGGATTTTTTTAAAAATTCCTTTCCTTTCCTTAGCGCTGAAAACGATAGTTAATAACACAATTAATAAAGTTTATTACTAAATATACAAGAAGTTTTAAATTATATATTATTTTAAATAGACAAGGAAATAGAGGGCGAAGAATCAGTTTAGAATAGGATAGTACAAAACTATAGTCTCAATAAAGCTTTAAAAGTTATAGAATATAAGTATTATTGGCCAAATCTTGTTTTCTAAACACGGGACATTACCCCTCTATTCCTTTGTTTTATATAATGACAACATGGAAACATTACAATAAAAATATATCAGTCAAAACTATCCGTATCACAAATATTTTGCTAAAACTACAAAAGAAAATAGTCAACCATTGAATCGCTTCTCCATTTCAGCAAGTGTGATACGAAGAATTTCAAACTGTCGTATCAAAAAATTGTCATCCCAAAAGAAAACAATACTATACGTATTACCAGTGATACTTTCGAGCACTGCCGGATGTTATCACTCCAAAGTAAGAAAATGTCTTTCCACTGTGAAAGTCCTAAACGATGTAAAACATCTTTCTATCATCGAACATCAAGCACATAGGAATACGTATCATAGTATGCACAATATAGTAAGGCAGCAAGGAGGAGCTTACCTGCCATCTAGGCTACTTTTTTTTATTATTCTTTACGGTCTAAATAAAATTTATAACGATGTTCCTGGAAAATAAAACTGATTTAAGACCATATTGGTGGCCATGTTTTGGACGAAAATCGGTATAAAAAACTGTTTTTTTCCAATATACAAGTATTTTCCAATATTTTTGTATTCGAATGAACCCACACGTGCACCCCGTTGATCTCTCGGGACCAATTTTATATTATTCTTTATTGCATAAATAGGATTTATAGCGATGCTCTCAAAAACTTAAACTGACCTTTTACCAAAATGGTTACCATTTTTAGTGGAAAATTTGTCAAAGATGTCTTTTTTGCTTCGTTTTTCAACGAGTAATTGAGTTGAGAGATTTTTTTTTTCAAACTTCACTTAAACTTCAAAAGCGGAACTGTGTTATTGCCTTGGCCCAAAGAAATAGTAATTATACCATAAACGCCACAAGAACTTAGGAGCCTGAACGCCCGAGCTTGGGGAACAGAACAATGGAAGCTTATAAAGTCGGACTAAATTAATTATTTTCTTCAGAAAAGGATTTAGGGATTCCAAATTTATAGCAAAAATGAAACTTAAAAACAAAAAATGCGACCATTTTTGGTTGAAAATTGGTTAAAAACTTTTTCCGGGTTGTTTTTGAAAGAAAAGAAAACCTTATGTTGAGGCAAGAGCTAATATCAGACTTGAAACTCGTTACTAGTTTTGACCTGAAGAAATAGTAATTATACCACAATCCTCCCCCAATATTAGAAACCGTAGGCCCGAAAAGGTGAGGGCAGTCCACAAAATGAAGGTTTTCTTAAGTGTGTATGTAATCTTATGAGGCATAAAATGAAAGGATTTTTTCGACTGACTATGAGTATGCTTTATATTTTCAGAAAAGGATTTTACGAATTCCAGATTTACACTAACATGAAACTTAAAATAAAATAAACATGGAGGCCATTTTTCTTTCTAAGCAGTTTCAATTTTGCTATAAATTTGGAATCCCTAAAATCCTTTTCTGAATAATTCATATTCATATTCTGCCGGAATTAACTCATTTGGTACCCCCATATGACCTACTCATAAACTGTATCTTTCAGAGCACGAGGTTCCCAACCCGTTTTCCGACCCTCGAGATTCCCAACGTTTGGGAGTCATTATCGCATAATTACCATTTCTTGGGGCCGAAACTAGTAATCCATAGCCGGTTTTGAAGTTTTAGTGAGTTTTATTTTCATCCTTCAACCCAAGGTCTTTTTTTCTTTAACACAGCTAGAAAATAAATCTTTGACTAATTTTCGAGGGAAAATGACCGCCATTTTGGTTACAAATAGTTTCATTTTTCAGAAAATTTTGCTATAAATTTCGAATTCCTTATATTTTTTCTGAAGAATATAATTCAAATTTATATTCAACGTGAAAAAATCCTTTCATTTGATACCCACGCGACCTACTATATAAATTTTCATTTTGCAGTTCCCATATTTGGCCATTCAGGTTCCCAAATTTTGGGGCAGTTCATTTATAATAACCATTTCTTTAGGCGAAGACGATAACGCAGTACCAGTTTTGAAGTTCAAGTGTGTTTAATATTTTCTTTTGGCTCAAGTGCTTTTTTTTTTTTTTTTTTTTTTGAAAAAAAAAAAGCACTTGAAAGTTGGAAGTACCAGAGGATGCAAAGAGAATTCTGTCAATATTCTCTAAGGGTAGAAAGTTATATCATACTTTTAGGAATTACAGATTTATCACCAGAAGTGAGACGTTGACAGCCATAGGTAAAACGTCCATCATTTACATCAAAACGTTTGTCACAGCCAACTGGATCTAAGGAAAAAATAAGAATGAACTAAAGAACCTTGTTTCTTGCCAGAGGCTAGTGGACATAGCAAAAGAAAGACAAATGTCTATGAATGAGAACCCCAGATATATTTCTCTTTGTTCGGTACTTTTTTAACCCAAGAGTGCCACAACGAAACTTACTTTAAGTGAAAAGTTGGAAGAGACTGGGCATTGAAAAGTCTTTGACGATGTTCTGGGTACCACATACGTATTCACATACGCCTGGTGAAATCGCCCCCAACCACCAACTCAGTCTTTACTATCTTCTTATTTTATGGATTATAAAATTCGTATATCTTTGTCAAGAAGTTACTCTATACGTACAGAGAAAGTTCTGTTTGGTAAATGCTAATTATATATTCTGTGAAGCACAAACATTTTCCGAGAAATATTTACAAGAAAATATTCCTAGATATTTCGTCTTTAATTTTATTTTAATTGTTAGTGTTTAAAGAATATTATAACTACTTTTATTGTCTAAGCCATTTGAATTATCAGATAATGAGAACACCTAAAATAATTAAAATGTTAGATATTACTACCACACGTTGATAAAATTCTAGGAAAAGTTTCCTCCAGTAGGTTTTCGTATGTAAGTAATCTGCTCGTGCACCAATATACATTAATAATAATAATAATAATATGTATGTTTGCGATATGTCGGGAAATGATTTTTTGTAAGATAGTCTTTGTAGTAGCACAACTACTTTTTTGAACAGTTTCTATTGCCTTTCTAGCAGTTTACTTGTTTCAAATATAGACTTACTCGTAGGGAACGTCATTGTCAACATGGCACATGATAGTATTCAAACCTTAGTATCCGGTTTATTACGACCACGTTCACAGCTTAGAAGCTTCTTAGAAATTGATCCATTTCAACATCCCTGGAAATGTTTCTGGAGAACTAAGACCTAACATAGTATTCCAACTGTTATATGTTGATCTATCCGTACGTCTGATTCTTTGTCTGTTCATCAATCCGATTATATCTCAATCCGATTATGAAAAATTGGAAGTAAAAATATAATACCCTATAAAATAACACCATTTCATTTTGTTGCCGATAACGAATCACCATTACAAAAACCTCTCTGTTGGTAAAGTTAATTTTATAAATTCTTTGGTAGTAGCGTAAAATCATCAGATCTCTAGGTAATTATTTATTGAAAACTCCGACTAGCAAGAAGAATTTGTAGAAGTTATGAACCCATAAATTATGAAAACATTTAATCACCTGAGAAGTTCGATAGTCATTTTTGTTGAATTAGGAAAAGTATTATGGAATGCTTCACTAATGTATTATTTTAAACCACTAATTAACAATTATCTCCATTCGCACACTCAGTGCAACTACAATTCAAACAATGACTTTTATTATTATTATTATTATTATTATTATTATTATTATTATTATTATT